>JARHVA010003177.1:1942500-2077500 GCA_037957365.1 Torreya grandis
TAATCAAGTCAAACAAATTCCTAGGTTCATACATGTTACACATGCAGTTTGAGAATAATAATCAAGTCAATCATGTTTTTCAATTATCATCAGTGTACCTTGATCTCATTGAAAACACAATTTCACCTAAAATTTTAACATTGGATGAATTTTCCAATGATGTCTATTTTGGAATATTTAGGTGCCTATGAGGATAACTTTTCTTTCCACCACAAAAAAATATTTCCTAATGAAACAAATTCACATGTAAATTTTGGTTAATATGTTGGTACTATTGATCAAATGTAATTATATTTTATTTATCCAATAATATTACACACACACACACACACACACACACACACACACACACACACACACACACACACACACACACACACACACACACACACACACACACACACACACACACACACACACACGATATATGTGTGTTTTTGTGTGTGTGTCCTTTATACCAAGATCCATTTTAATATTTCATAATGACCTATATAAGGATGTTTATGTTCCATATATACATCCCTATTCCATTTAATCACCACCATATACTACTCCCATTAGTTTAACTTCATTAGAACAAATAGTAGGTGATACCTAATTTAACTTTTATAACTATAGTTTTGAATCTAAACATTTACAATACTATAAGTACATGAATGGGAAAGGGTTTGAAAAACATGATAAAGTTAGTATCCATCTTATTAATATTTATAATAATGAGAAAACCAATATTGGGTATAATGATAAGTCTGCCTCTCATGGAATTAATCAAATCAAACAAACTCCTAGGTTCATACATGTTACGCATATACACTTTGAGAATCATAATCAAGTCAATCATGTTTTTCAACTATCATCAGTGTACCTTGATCTCATTGATAACACAATTTCACATAAAATTTTAACATTGGATGAAGTTTCAAATGATGTCTATATTGGAATATTTAGGTGCCTATGAGGATAACCTTTCTTTTCACCACAAAAAAAAATATTTACTAATGAAAAAAATTCACAAGTAAATTTTGGTGAATGTGTTGGTACTATTGATCAAATGTAATTATATTATATTGATCCAATAATATTTCTACCACACCATTTGTTAAATATTGATAGAATTTATTAATTAATAAATAATTGAATTTAAGTTTAACACTGATAAACATCCTCATTATGTTCTCTTAGAAACCATGTCAAAATATGATGTAGGCAAATATCTTAGACAAAATTTACATGCTTACCCAAAATTATTTATTTGGGAATATAAATAAATGCCTTGAATTGACCCAATAATGATAATGCATAATATTGTATTATATCTAGATGCCAAACTAGTTAAGTAAAAATTAATTAAAATGTGCCATAAAGTAGTTATGTTAGTCAAAGATGAAATCCAAATAATTTTATAAGTTCACTTCATTTTAACTTTTGATTATCCTAAGTGGGTCTCCAATATCATATCAGTGACAAATTTTAATGGAGTTATTTTATGTTGCATATATTATCATGATTTAAACAAGGCATGAGTAATTATAAATCAAAGTATAGAGTCACTTACCAAAATTAAGCCTTACCTTCCATTGATTTGATGTGCTCTTAACCTTTTAAAAGCATTTTCTCAATGAATTTTTTATGAGAAATCTAATAGTGTTTTTACATCATGATACTTGAATGATTTATTGATTGATTTGATAGGATGATGGTTGATAGATTTCTCTATATTTTAGGATTCCAACATGATTTGACATGGTTGAATTATGATCTAAAATGAAGGATGCAATAGAGGATTTATATATTTCTTGGTTTTTGGAACATAGATATGACTTGAGATTTTACTACAAGATATGAAAGGTTATCATTCATGGATGGTATTTTTGGATATGACCAATTAAATATTAATCTTGAAGATTAGGAAAAGACATCATTTATTATACCATGGGAGACATTTTTTAATACAGTCATGCCTTTTAGATTAAAAAATATAAGCATAACTTATCAACAAGTTGTGACATATTTTTCATAATTACATACACAAAATAGTTGAAGATTATGTTGATGATTTTTTATACAAATAAAAAATTTGAGAAGATCATGTTACTAATTTATGAAAAATATTTGAAATAATGAGGCTATATAATGTAAGTTTAAATCTAAAAAAAAGTATATTTTTAGAGTATCCTTAGGAAAATTATTGGGTTTTAACATTTCTCAAAGAGGAATTAAATTTTATCCCAACAAATTCAAATTTATAAATTATATCCCACCACCAACTAATCTAAATAAACTTTGATGATTATAGGGTTCAGTTCAAGCTATCAGAGGTTTTATGGCCCAATTTTTCTATAAAATGTAGTATCTCACTAGGATACTCAAGAAAGATATCAAATTTTAATGGGATGAATCTTCTCAAAAAATTGATGAAATTAAATAATATATTATAAACCCACTTATAACTATTCCTCACATTCCAAATCAACACCCCTTATTGTACATTTTGGCTAGTAATTATGTTTTGGGATCTTTTCTTGAATGATATAATGATAATCAACATGAACATGCCATTTAATACATTATTCTCACATTTCTTGATTATGAGAAAAATTATATTGCTATAGAAAATGTATGCTTACCTTTTGTTTTCCCACATGAAAATTGTGACATTATTAATTTCATAATGATATTCATGTCATCACTAAGGTTGATCCACTTAAATATCTTATTTCAAAAACCCCATCTATTTGGGTGTATAATAAAGTGGGTAAATACTCTTACCAAGTTTGATTTACATTTTATCTCACAAAATTATACTAAAGGTCAAGTTATTGAAAATCAATTAGGTGTTGCCCCATTACATGTTTTGCTACCCATCACCACCAAAATTTGAGATGAATTTACTTATTATCATGTTGATAATGATGCAACGATGTGGATCATAAATTTTAATGGATCTAAATTTGATTAGGGGTGTTAGGGTTAGGATTGTAGTTGTTACTCCTAAAGGTGAACACATGAATTTTGTTTTTCATTTGTGATTTTCATGCATAAATAACATGTGGAATGTGAATCTCTCATACTAGGATTGTAAATAATTTAAAATTTGAAATTAAATATTTATATGTGTATGGAAATTCACAAATTATCATCAATCAAGTCCTAGATGTTTATCAAAATAAATGAGATAAACTCATCCCTTATAAATACATGGTTCAATTCAACATAACATGCTTTGCTTATTTATCCATTAATAACATTCATTTAAAATAAAATTAACATGTTTATTCCATGGTTAGTGTTACATATTTAATCCCAATTGATTTTAGTGATGATAATTCAATATTTACTATACAATAATTACATAATCCTTCAAATGATAATGAAATATCAATGCATTATAATTTTTAATAGTTACTCTAAGTTTAGATAATATTTAATAGTATACAAAGATATATAATTATCTCTACAAATCAACTTTCCCTAATAATTCTATGCATAAGGATAAAAATCAATTAAAACACTTATCCATGCATTATTTACTCATTTGTTGCTCTCTATTTAAATGTTATTTTGATGGAAAACTATTATGATGTCTAAATCATATCAAAGATAAAAATTATATGCTTGAAGTTCATGATAGTGAATGTGAAGGCCATTTTAGTGGTAATACCATGTCTTATAAACTCTTACATTAGGGATCCCATTAGCCAACAATGGAAGAATAATTTCATGAATATGCTAAATTATGTTCCCAATGTCAAAGGCACAACAATCTCAATCATGTCCCATCATATGCACTACAACATATTAGCTCTCCATCAACTTTGTCTCTATGGGTTTTTTTATTTAATTGGTAAAATAAATATAGACTCATTAGAGGGACATAAATTTATCACTAAAACTACCAAATATTTTACAAAATCAGTAGAATCTATACCTCCAAAATCCACATGTAAGTATATTTGAAAGTTTATAATAACACATATTATGTCATGATTTGTATTACCTTTTATATTTGTAATGATAATGGTTCATATATTAAAAATAAAATATTCAAAGGATTTTGTGTTAAGTTCAAAATCTATCAGAATTTCTCTACTCCTTACTACCCACAAGGAAATGGTCAAGCTGAAGCATGTAATAAAATATTAAGTAAGACCATTTCAATATATTAAAAATATTATCATAATCAAATCATACAAACTATTTGGGCATATCTCATAAGTGTACACACACCGAAAAGATATATGCATTACTCTCTTGTTTATGGAAGTGAATCCCTATTGCCCTTGAGATATATATACCCTCTTTATGATTGTCAATAAAAGTCATTATAAAATATAATGAGTATTAGGTAAAATTCCTTACTAATTAAAAATGCTCAATAACAAATGCATACTAGCTCTAGAAAATATAAAGTTATATAAGAAAACATATTAAAAGATCATATGGTAAAAAAAAATTTGATCTTAAGTTCTAAATTGGTGATATATTACTTAAATAAAACTTTAAAATACCAATTTTGATAAAGAAAACAATTGAAAATTTAGACCTAATTGGTTTGGTCCATTCATAATCATAGAATAAATTGGTACACAAGATTACTAATTAGCTACACTTGATGTCAAAATTTTCAAAAATGCCATGAACATCATGCATTTACATTATTATTATTATACCTATAAATATATTTTTCAATTCCAAAAAATATATCAAAAATTCCAAAAAAATCAAATATTTCACAAATTTAAAATCATGACCACTAAGCATTTTCTTATGTTGCTAAATTTTTTATTTGCATATACTATTTTTTTATGTTAGATAGCTAACATATTTATATTTTTAATACATATTATTTTCATGAGGTAGGTGAGTGTCATACAAGACATACTTTTACATGGTTATTTGATGTTGGTCTTCCCTTTTTACACAATAGCCTTTATAATTTGGGGCCATCTCTTTATTCTCCATGAACATTTAAACATGTTGTATCTATCCAAAACATTTATACCATGTTGAGCTATATATGATACAATTTTTTTCTAATTACTCATACTTTAAATTATATTAGATTGATGCATATGATTGATATAGACTAGTCACATTTACTCAAAGCTTATTTTCAAAATTCTTACTTTACTACACGATAAGATAACACTTATGTTATTATTGTGTGTGGACCTTATATTTATATGTGCAACATATACATGTTCCTAATTTTATGATATCATCATATCATTTTCACATGTCCCTTGGCCTTCTATGTTTATGTAATATTCACATGTGGTCACTGGGCCTTGGGTGTGTGTGTGTGTGTGTGTGTGTGTGTACATTCATGAATACATACATGCACATTTTTCATATTAAATCTAATGTTATATCTAATACCATGATATAATCCAATTCAAATACTCATATGTTACTACATAATTACACCTTTTTCATATTTTATAAATTTATTTTATTATTAATGACTTGTAGACTATATCTCTCATTTAAAAGGGGGGAATCACAATGGGATTGTGCTGAGAAGTCAAGTCCTCGTGAGTAAATATCATATTTATGGCACTATATAGTTTAAAAAAATACAACATAATTTAAAATTTTAAGATTATGGGGGCATGTGACATGCATGCACACTCAATCCTGTAGTATAGATTCACATACACTTGATGCATATGTATGGTCATGTGCAAAAATAGTTGCATGTTAGAAGTTTCAAAAGGTACAAGCTCAAATGGCAATCAATATCAATTCATTACAAATATAAGGGCCATGATATTCATGCATGTTCATGTTTCTACATGACAATTTCAATTTTCTCAAGTACAAAAGTTTCAAAGTGAAATGATTCAAATTGAATATAAACTCATCTAAATCAGTTTGATTCATTTAATTTTTGAAGTGGTCCAAATTAGAGTCTAGTTACACTTAATTTTTATGGTTACAATTTTTATAAAATAGTGAGACACATTTGCTGGTTCCCACCCCTTTGACTATTTTACATATTAATATACATATTCCATTGAGATTTTTAGCATAAAATATTTGAAACTCAAGAGCATTAAAATATTTTAAAATTAAGATTTGATCACTCTTAATTTGGCATAGGTCCAACATTTTTCTAAATGCTTCAATAAGGGGGAAATAAATTATTCACTTTTGTATTACATGTAAATAATAATGTATACCCTTTGAGGTATATACTTTCCTTTCTCTCTTCTCAAATTTCAAATTTTGAGTTTTAGATTTACACTTTTAAAATATGGAGGCATCTTGCAAGTTCTAAATTGAGGCATCTTACATAACCAAATTTTACAAAAAAATATAATGAATGTATACACACCTAGATTTTTATCTCCTTTATGCTATTAATTTCACTTCATTGTATCACTAGTTAATAAAATGAGTGCAAATGTGGAAACAAAATTAATCATTAAGTGCTTGAAAATATTTAATATTGACATCATTATCCTTACTTGGGTTTATTTACCATTTTGTTAGATTAAAATATATATGGGACAATTTATTATTATCTTCACTATCTCACAACTCTTTAAAATAACATTTAGACATACCCATTCTACATATAGACTCATGTCATCTTGATCCTAAAAATCTTTTTCCTTCTAAGATAGGACCACACTAGGTAGACATGGATGCATTGTGGCCTTATCCATTGCACTCCAATGGTAAATTTTTAAAATTGATCCTTTTTATTTTAACCCTCTCATGAATTTATCAAGGTTTATTAATGGAAATATTCAAAAAAATCTCTATATAATCACATCAATGTTATTCAAAATACATCTAACAATCACTTGGAAATTATATTACACATTGAGAAAAAGAGCACTATTCTTCCAATTTAAATTTTTATTTATTCTAATAGTCATAGGTAAAATATTATTTTATTTTATTTTATGTCAAAGGAACTCATTTTTAAGCATTCAAATAAATGTATCTAGTTTCACTCATATTACAAAGTCATGATTCACACACTCACTCAAGAAGGAAGAAATACATCAGTCTAAGGCCCTTTTGAGATATATATGTAACATGTATATTATGTAGGGTTGTCTAAGTATAGATTGTCTATTCCACTAATTTAATCCCACATTTTTTCATTTGATCTCTAATTGGTTTGTGTGTAATAACCTAAAATCACACTTGAGTTCTAAGAGTGTTGCACGAGATCACCTATCCATAGCTTAGCCCTATCCCTATCGTAGGGCCTATTTTCACACTTATCCAACCTTTGTGTAAGTTAATAGGATCCTTATTAATCCATAAATAAGTCATAGACCCTCATTATTTCATCTTGGCCCTTTGTGACTTAGGTTCTACCACCCAAACACTAGTGACATAATAGGGACAATAGTGCTACATGGTGCTAGTGTCCTAATATTAGTGATACCATCCTTTCCCTCATTTTAAACAAATAGATATATTTTCAAATCTTATACCTAGACCTCTTTTAGCATCCAAACAATCAACATAATATATATATATATATATATATATATATGACTTTTAGCCCTCTAACCACTAGATAGAAATTAGATGCATATTACACATACAAACTCAAAATAAGTTGTGCATAATTAATTTTATCAATTCTTATTCTGCCCTAATATATATATATATATATATATATATATATATATATATATATATATATATATATATATATGACTTTTAGCCCTCTAACCACTAGATAGAAATTATATGCATATTACACATACAAACTCAAAATAAGTTGTGCATAATTAATTTTATCAATTCTTATTCTGCCCTACTTATGTATACAACCATATACAACATACTTAAACTTAGATTATTCTAATTTCTAGTCCCAAGCACATTCAAATCACTCAAGTCAGCCATCATACTAGCTTCACTTGCACTTACACTAGACTCAAGTGGGGATAACTACATCAGGATTAATCCCTCTTCAAATTATTGGTATGTAGGTAACTCTCATCATAGTGCGGTGTTGAGGATGTTTATCCTACCCCACTAAAAACATATTTTACTAATTTTATCAACTGAATTCTCTATCAACATAGAGGATTAGGGTTTGTTCATAAAATTAATCAAAATAGGTCATCTACAAGGTTTTAGAACTTGTGTGCATATGCATAGGCTTGATACACCCAGACACAATTAGACCTATAAGATCAAAATAGTATTTCACATAAGACACTAGTACCATATGGCACTACTGTCCAATTAGGGCATTATTTTTCAAGTGGGGTTTTGACATCTAGATATTATTTAGGACACTTAGACCATCTTTTGGGTCAATTTTCAACCTCAAGATCATCCATCTCAATTGTTTTCTATAATATTTCTTATTTACATTATTTATTATTATTTCTACAAAGGTCAAAACTAGTTTAATTCTATTACAAATCAAGGGCTATATTTATTCCATATTTTTACCTTGATTTAATATACTAAGGCCTTTAACAACATAGGGTTTACATTCACTGAGTTCTAAAAGGTTAAAACATTTGGTGAACCTAATTTACTTAGAATAATACACAAAACCTAACCCTAGATAACCCTAGGGTTTAGGTTTCCATCCTTATAAGACCCACACTTGGGTTTTAGATCCCTATATTTTTTAATTTATATTTAATATAATCATGATACTAATGACATATCAAGTTTATCACCTTTTGATGCATAGTCTAATACTTTCATTTGAATGCTTGTTTCCTTTAAGTTATAATGAACTCAAAAAGACACAAACATATGTATACATGATGATTTATATCATTTTAAATGTATGTCATATTTCACTCCATCTCTAGCACGTTATTATTCTCTTATGTATAATTCAATTAAGAAACAAATCCCTACATACATAGAGGATCTATTGCATAACCTAACAACGAGGTTTCAATTTTCAATATCATATCTTATACATAGGAATGAATCTAATTTTACTCCTCATCTCCATGAGGGTGATAGTTACTTTCCCTCTAACCAATTACATGCTATCACTTCACCATGAGATGATATAGAATATATTATTATTATTAATTCCCATACTAAGCCTATCCACACCTATTCCCTACAAGTTATATGCCTACATCTTCAATCAAAAGAAACTAAGTTTTTCACTTGTAAGGCTCTAAAGGATAAAATTACCAGTAGAAGGAGGCTAATATCAAATTTTCAACATCAAAATTAGTTATTAAATGAATAAGTTACATTTTTGGAAAATCAAATTACATATATAAAGTGTTGATAGTTTGGCCTCACATGCCCAAACATCAACCCATACAATCAAAAAAATTCTCATGATCCCTTTCAATCATATACATTTTGATCTTCATGCATGGTTATTTATCATTTGGTCTCTTTTTAAAGCCCTTTCTCACTATTTAAAGTGCCATTATATATGATAGAAATTGCTTAGGAGATCATATTAGAGTAGCATGTTTTATGTCCTTAGGTGATGTGTTAGGTTGTAATTATTGTACCTAAATTAATGGAATATTTCCAAATTTATTTTTAAGTCTAGGGAGTGACCTAAGAATCATTTGAAAAAGTTAAGGTTTCTTAGCAAAAATTAAGGTAATTTGACAAAGTTAATGTTTTTAATTCTCATGGGATTTAGGCATGTTTTAACCATTTTATTATAGGGGACATTTGTTGGCATGATGTAGGGGTGAAAAATAATATTTTAGGTCATAAAATGAAGTCTAAATTGTATCCTAGGTTGTCTTTAATGGTATACTCTTTTAGACCAGTTTCAAGCCTTCATAAACCCGTCAAGTCATCAAATGATTGTTAAACATGATATATGATCCAAATTCTATTATAAAACTTTGGTAAAGGATTTTTTAACTATATAATTATGTTATAAGTTTCCTAAAAATGTCTCATTTAAATCATAAAGTCATTTTGGGACAATTTCACATGCATAAAGGGTCCATTTTAGAAGTCAAATACATTTTTCATTCACTCAAACAAACCCCACATATGGGAAATGTGTCTTTTTACCTTAACCAACCATACCATATTATTTTAAATATTATTTGACCTCTATTTTCCATCCTCTCATCCTTTACTAACATTTCAAGGAACTAAATAATGAAAAGATGTAGAAAAGGAGGGGTTTTATAGGAGTTTCAAGTTTGTATAAGCCTATATTGATATGTCAAAGTCAAGCTAGGTCAAAGATTTTTGACAAGAGTTAGTAATAACATAAAGTGAGGATATATATGAGTCCCAAGGTAAAAAAATATTAAAAACTGATTCATTTCTTCCATTGATCTCCTAGGCAACTCAAGAGAGACAATCATGTTTGTGGTTCATATGGACATGAGAGAGAAGATGAGGGTTTAAGATTTTGGGAAGAGTAGGATAACCTATTTGGATTAAATATTATGGATTTATTCTCAAATTAACTCTCCCCGATTTATTAAAAATCATTAATAATGTGAGATACTCATTGTGTTATCTCCACCCAAGTAGGGTATTGATTTACTTCATTTTCTCCATTTTGAGCATGATGATAGAAGGATGGAAATTTGAGTGGATTATAAAGGGTCTAAAAAACATTATACACCATCATAAATACCAATATCACATGTGTGATTAGTTAAAAAATAATATAACTTCATGTGTATCTATCTATAGGTTGGTAATAGTGGGTTCTTGATACTTCAAGGTCTTCAATAGATGTAAAGTGTTAATGAGGTCTCAAAAAACTATTTAAAACACTTAGAGGTTATATAATGGTGAGTATTTAGTGATGGTATATATCTAAGACCAAAAAATAGTCATTACCCTTAGTCCATATGTATTCAAGTGGTCTATATGAATCAATGAGTATGTAGACACGCCCAAAGGCCATAAAAATAATGTTTCTAGGGTTCTAAAAAGTTTACTGAGATTCTTCATGAGGTTTTAGGTATATTTCCCAAATGAATTATTATAAAATATTAAATGATGGATCTCAATAGGAGTAACCATGTCACTTATTAACTTCACCATCACCTAAATTTTCATTTGTAGTCAACAAGCCTTGTTTGGAGGTTTAAGATGTCCTTTATAAAGTGCATTAAAGGCCCCAAGAGTGTTATTTCATAGGCTTGTCATTATAATACCTATGTGAGGTGAAAATAGGGAATGTAAATTATTCCCAAGGCCTCTAATGATTTTTTTAAGCCTTAATAATACCATAAAATCCAAATTAGAGACCTAATATCTTTATGAACGCATACAATGAGTTATGTCCTAAATCCTTCAAGGTTGCAGATAGTAAAATAGGTATTTTGGTCTTTCCAAAAGTCCAAGATGTAGAAGGAAATGTGATGAAGGTTTAAGATGTCCTTTATAAAGTGCATTAAAGACCCCAAGAGTGTTATTTCATAGTCTTGTCATGAGACTACTTATGTGAGGGGAAAATAGGGAATGTAAATTAGTCCCAAGGCCTCTAATGAATTTTTTAAGCCTTAATAATACCATAAAATCCAATTTAGAGACCTAAGATCTCTATGAACGCATACAATGAGTTATGTCCTCAATCCTTTAAGTTTGCAGATAGTAAAATAGGTATTTTGGTCTTTCCACAAGTCCAAGATGTAGAAGGAACATGAAAATAACTTAGGATACACATAATATAATCAATAAGGGTCATAAAGATCAATAATAAGTAGGGAATATCGATAAATAGAGCCAAGTAAAGGTCATATCACCCTAAGATGAGAGTTCACCAAGTTTTTAATGAAAGCAAGACTATGGAAAGATTAAAGAAAAACTAAAGGTATGATGAGGTTAAAAATGTTTTATAGGGTAAGAATAGAAACAAATATTCATAAAATTTTTTCTGGAATTAATTTTAATAATGAAACACTTACCCATTTCTCCAATGAAACATGCAATAGTGACTAGGCCTAAAATTGCCACCTACATGCCTAGTTGTAGAAGTAGGGCAAGTCGAACATAGAAACCAATTTTGAGAGGCATTTAATGGTGTAAATTAAAAATGGGTTGAAACTTCATATAAATTATAAATGTGATGAATGTTTAATATGTCCTGTCTAAAGTGCATTAAAGGCCCCAAGAGTGTTATTTCATAGTCTTGTCATGAGACTACCTATGTGAGGGGAAAATAGGGAATGTAAATTAGTCCCAAGACCTCTAATGAATTTTTTAAGCCTTAATAATACCATAAAATCCAAATTAGAGACCTAAGATCTCTATGAACGCATACAATGAGTTATGTCCTCAATCCTTCAAGGTTGCAGATAGTAAAATAGGTATTTTGGTCTTTCTACAAGTCCAAGATGTAGAAGGAACATGAAAATAACTTAGGATACATATAATATCATCAATAAGGGTCATAAATATCAATAATAAGTAGGTAATATTGATAAATAGAGCCAAGTAAAGGTCATATCACCCTAAGATGAGAGTTCACCAAGTTTTTAATGAAAGCAAGACTATGGAAAGATTAAAGAAAAACTAAAGGTATAATGAGGTTAATAATGTTTTATAGGGTAATAATAGAAAAAAAGAGTCGTAATTTTTTTTTTGGAATTAATGGGAATAAGGAAACACTAACCCATCTCTCCAATAAAACACTCAATAGTGACCAGGCCTAAAATTGCCACCTACATGCCTAGTTGTAGAAGTAGTGCAAGTCGAACATAGAAACCAATTTTGAGAGGCATTTAATGGTGTAAATTAAAAATGGGTTGAAACTTCATCTAAATTATAAATGTGATGAATTAATTTAATATTGTCATAAAGGTAAAATCCCATTCTCTCACACAGTCAGAATGCATAATTGCTACCTACATGAAGGATTTTTAGATGGGAAGGTGAAAGTGTCAAAAACCCTACATAGTGGTAGATTAGATAAAGATAATTTATCATATTTATTTATTTTATAATGATCTCAAATAATATTAATTATTTTTACCTCTAAATTAGATTAAATAACCCTGATAATATATTAGGCCTAATAGGCCTAGATAAGTAGACACAGGTCAGTCATGAGAAGGCAAGCTAAGTGAATAGAGTATGGATTAATCAAGAAATTTAGGTTTCTATATAGGTAAATTTACATTAATAAATATTATTTATAATATTATAATCCAAATAAAAAACCAACACAAGGATTCCATTTGGACAATCTATAGGCAAGTTTGACGACACCTACAGTTAGGGTCACATAAGAGAGATAAGGAAAAGGAAGCCTGCATAGGAGTAAGGTATAGAAATTAAAATAGAAACCATAATTTTTTTTTTAAATTATCTAAATTCATTAATTATATTATTTGGTAATCTATATGAATAAGAGACTTTATGGGCAATTAGACCTTGTAAGCCTAAAACTGCCATGTACATGCCTATTCATAGAAGTTGGAGATGAATTGCTTATTCAGGTGTGTTTGAGGGTTAAAACCATTTTAAGAGGAAGTGAGAAGACATGAAAAAGGTTTCATGATGAAAAGAGTCTTAATTTCAAGGAATAAATAACCTAAACTAGGCCTTTAGGGCTATAAAGATCTAACATTTCATAAACCCTAGGCTTGACTGTAAAGATATGAGGGGTATACAAAGGGAAGGGTTGAAGGAAGGACTTTATCCAAAATATGTTATTAGGACATGAGGTCATATTTAATATTTATTTCAACTCCATAATTACTATTGAATGTGATAAAAGGATACTCAAGTCTCTAACTCTAAGTGGTTTAAACACTTGGACTAAACTATGGTGAGAATGGTAGGCTTACAAGAGAAAGGGGAAGAGATGGGGCCTAGTAAAATGGATTCAAGTGAAAATTTTGTAAATATATGGGAAATTTTATAGATAGTGACACTGATGTCACCAACCCACCTATAGGAGGCTTAGTCTTGGTTTAGGCTTTTATGACCTAAAGCCATATTTAGGCCTCAAGACCGCACCTCCATCTTGGTGACATAACCAAACTCCCCAAGCAGAATTAAGGTTAGTAAAATGAGTTAGAGGATGTTATAGGTCTTTAAGATGATTATTTAGGTATCGAAGAGAAAGGAAAAGGTTATATTAGTCTCATCACCTCTCTCAATCTCTATTATACTAAGATGCCACCTTGACCATCAACTCAAATTCTCATATCTCACAAAGTAAGAGGACTCAAACCTAGTGATATTAGGGGGAGTTGGGGACCCTTAGGAGATCACTTCCCATGGATGATAGATTTGAATTTAGGATCCAAACTCTTTGAACAATCACTAACTCTGTAACATACCTATAATTCTTATAAAGTAATCAAGGTCCACCAACTTTCACTCACATCTCATCGTAAAAGTTGAATGGGAAAAATAAGTCTTCAAGATATTCGAAGGGGTTTATGGGATAGAAATCCATGTAAAAATGTTTTGTATTAGAGGCTTATACTTTATGAACCATGGTTAAGATGTTAGGACACTAAAACCCTACATAAATCCTATTATAGAACTAATGGGAGAAAAACTAAAGATAATACACTTAAATTCCTTGAATGGATCCTAAAAAAACCTAAAACACATGGACTCTAAAGAGGTCATGTTCCATGCACTGATTTTTATAGATATTTGTATGGACCCTTATAAACACTATTTTGATAAATTTTTATGGTATTTTCATGGTGTAAAGATGATGAAAAGTTTTAGATCACTAGGAAAGTTAGCATGAGATGTCTTCTAGCTTTTCAAATCATAAAAGGCTCACATTTATCCCTAGAAAGGCTTCTTCAAGTCTGCACCAAATGGCCAATTTTCAAGTGCTAGTGGGAGGTACCTAATCACCTAAGATAGGCTAAATTGAAATTTTACACTATTTTAAAGTACTAAGTCATCATTTAGAACACTTGTAAATACCTGTAACATGTTTATTCACCTATTCTTAAGATTTTATTTAGGTCCCATGACCAACCAAATAGGTAGCACTAAGAAATTAGGTGTAATTGCCTAGTAGGCCTATTTTTGCATGGAGAGAATATGTTGGTTGGCATTATGGGGATGATAAGTGGGTTATTTCATGATAATAACATATTATAACTAATTTATAAATTCTAAAAGACACACTTCATGGTCATCATGGAAAATGAGATAGTTACCAAGCTTAGTCAACATGCAAAAAGGTAAGGTGGGATGTTGAATGCTTCATGGAGGCCTATTTACATCACATTTATTCTTTGTAACTAAAAAAGAGGATATTTATTAACTAGTATGGTGTACACATGCTCTTCATGGGTTCAACCAATTTTGAACAAGACTCTACCACTCCATCTTGACACTTTAGAGGCTCATTGAAGACTATCAACCATGAAGGCAATGCATGAAGGGAGTTATGGAGGCTATTGTAACTATTTTTTTAGTGGATAATGGTCAATCATGACTTAAAAATTCCACTTCTATTCCCCCTATCTTTACTTCTCATGGTTTTATATATTTAGGCTCTTAGGCCATTGTATCTATCCCTCAACTGGGTATGAGGAAATTCTACCTAGATTTGTAGCCTATAGACCTCTTAAACTAATGAAAGCTATTTTATATTATTCATGTTAGTCTCTAGTGTGTTATATGATTTTTGATATGAATACATGGTATATTTTCTCTCTTTATAGGTCCTTGCCTTACCTAGATGTTAGTAGATGTTCTATACATGTCGCATAACATGTAAAAGTGCTGGTGATTGATCTTGGAATGGAATTTTGATTAGTAAGTTTCTTGAATCAAACATTACTTTCATGGCCCTCATTTTATAGTTACCTAACATAGCCTCTATGTGAAACGTTGATGCTTATAAGCTCTTGGAGATAGTGGTCCAATTACTTACATGGCTCATTAGTTTTTTTTAAGGTTAAATAAAGTGGATAATCATATTGGTGCATCAACTCATATTAGAGTAGGTTTTATTTGAGGGATTTACCTATCCCTTTTCACCCCAACAATATTTATATTTTAGTAATTTGAGATCAATGTATTCACTAGGGGATGTAGCCCCATAAACTAGAGTTTCATCCCAACCATAGTTCACCCACATCCTTGGCTTAATCCCATGTTACCCTAGACTTGGAGGTAGGCCTAAACAATCTCCTACTAATGGTTCAGTTTGAAGTGTTAATAGTTATGACATGAATAGTAGGACTAGGATTCAAGTGTTTTAGAGAATGTACTTGAGGCATTAAATTATCTTTGGAAGCTTCAAGTAATTTAATGGTAAATTTGCATTCATATTTCATTTTGAGAGACATCATAAGGTCATCATCTCAAGGGTAAGAACAATAGTTATTCATAGTTTATTTTTCTCTTTAATTATTTCATGATGTTTCAAGGCTAGATATGGAGGAGATGTATGTCTCATAGTTTCTTATCATTCTTACTATAACCCATACCATACCCATTATGATTCATATCAACTCTATATTTACCCTTATGAAAAAAATGAGAGATTACATCATCCCTATGAGTGTCCTTACTACCAAAAATATAATCATTACTCTCTTTGTGATTCTTATCATCCTCCTTGGTAGCTGACCTATCCCTGACCAGCCTTGGAAAGATCACAATACTCCTAGTCATCATGGCCATGTCCTAAACTAGTTCATTTCAAGCCTTAAACAAAATATTTTGAGTTATGAAAATTACATGGTTGGGATTGACACACAAAGAGGGTATGGAAAAGAAGTTCCTAGGCATATTATTATGAGTATGAGAGCCTTATTTCACCAAGCTAAGAGGGAGTGGGATTATTTTATAAAAGATAATCAATCAAGGCTAACTAATGATATGTTATATGTAGGTGGTCTATTTTCAAAAAAATAAGATGAGTCAGTGTTACATAAGGGGAAGAAAGTCCAATATGATCAACCTCATATGCCCTTTCCCATTCCATGTTAGTCCTTAGTTGAGTAACCCATCCTTCCTCAAATAACCCAATCAAGTGAATGTCAAAACCTTCCAATTTACCCATAGACTCCTCAATCCTTCCCTACCTAGAGATCCATCTAAGAAACTATGCAAAGGAGAGAAGAATAATGTGTTGAGAGAGCTGTGTTTTATGGTTTAGATCAAACCTTGTAGATTATTTTCCTTCTTGATCAACTTGAAGATATTTATCATTAGATAAGGCTTGATTTTGAATCCCACCTAAAGTGGAAGATTAATATTGAAAAAAACCATCTATCTTAGTTAGTGGTAGTAGAAAGAGAAATGCAATCTCAAGATAAGGTAATTTGATTCATTCCACAAGTTGTAGCACATGTAGTAAAATAAGCTCCTAAATCCCAGGTTCCAACTTGAAATCAAGTAGTGTAGTCATGTAGAAAGGGAGGTGAGTCAAAACTACACCATGATGTTGAAGTTAAAGATAAATCTCAAACCATTTGATCCCTTCCCTCCCTCCTCAATATCCCAAGGCATTTACATCATGGAGGTCCATTCAAGAGAAAATTTAGAATCATAATAAGGTGCTAGTTGTCATAAGTGAACATCTGAATGAGAAAAATGAAGAATACATGACTTCTTTTATAGAGTCCTTTCAAGGATATTATATTCCACTTCTTGAAAAGGATCATATCATTTAAGAAGCAACTGAATAATTTCAAGTTATGGGGGTAGCTGATGAAGGTAATTTAACTAAGTTGGAAAAAGACATTGTTAAGGAGAAATATAACTCAACATTCAAGGATGTAGAAGAGGATGGGATGTAAGAGTAATATGATCCCAAATAAGAGTGTAGACCCATTAGATAAGAATAAGATGATTTATAGGATCTCCTTTATGACACGGTAAATTCCCTCCTTAAAGATAGTCTTTAAGAGGTTTTAATAGGCCAAAAAGGATGCAAACCAACTTGTGAGGTTAAAGAATAAGGTTACGTTGATATCATGAAAAATAATCATATTATGATGATGGATGAAGGATATTATAATGATCCATTAGGGGTGGAATAAAGTTTTTTATATCTCCATGAACATGACCAAGGTAATATGGTTCCAAAATCTTTATCAAAATGTGAAATGTCTCCTCCTACATCAGCCACTATCCAACTTGAAGAGGGTCTAAGCAAACTAGAGCTATGTGAGGATAATTACAAAGTCTTTTTGATTTCATAGGAGCATGTTACTCTCTACTTGAATCATTACATTATCTAATTCATATTTAATAATTCAATACCATCAAACAAGATGAAGGCAACCCTCCAACCATGCCATCTTAAGAGGCCATGTCATGTGGAGATGACTTATTTGAGATCTTGAAACAAGGATATCATCTAATCCTCCCATTTTTATATATATATTAACTATTGGATAATGGGACTAAAAATTGTTTTCCTCAACATTATTTAAATAAATATTCACCCCACTTTAAATTCAACTCTCCAAGCATGCCATAAGAGCACCTAAAACTGTCCAACTTAATTAAGAACATCATATGGCTGAGGTAAATATAACATTTTTCATTAAAAGAAGACAAGTGTGGAATGAATATGACTAGGTACTTGGTCCACATAGCCAAACTATGTACCTAATAATATATCAAGAAGCTTTAGTTTCTCTTCTTAGAGGCTGAGTATGCCAACATATCCAGATGCAAGTGGAAGCCCTAATTTAATGAGCAATACCTGATTAGACTCTAGTTAATACATGAAAATATAACCACATGGTGCCATGATTATAAAATTACCTTCCCATTTTATCTTGTATGAGAAATGAGTTGGGTTTAGGTTAGTTTTTTATGTTAGTTATTGTCTTACTTCCAATAAGTGTGTCAACACATGTCTAGTGTGATAGTTAACTTAGTTTCTTTCTTGTTGTGTCTTGTGAGTTGTTGTAGTCCTATAGGTTTTATTTTATCTAATATATTATTCTTATAATCATTCTAAGTGATGAGGTTATCTTAGTTGATTCTTGTACCTATCATGTAGAGATAGTGGGTTCCCTTCACTAACAGGTTGGTCATCCCCTATGAGTCACCAAATATGTTGATAATTTGGCATCCAATGGCCAAAAATCAACCCATATGATCATAAAATTTCTCATGATCACCTTAAATCATATACATGGTGATTTTCATGCATGGTGATGTCTCTTTTGGTCTCTTTTATAAGCCTTTTAGCACTATTTAAGGTGTCATTCTATATGAAATACATTGCTTAGGAGATCCTCATATATTAGTATGATTTGTGTCCTTAGGTGATGTTTTAGGTTGTCATTATGGTCCTTGAATGAATGGAGGAGTGATAAAGGTATTTTGAGGTCTAGGGAGTGATCTAAGAATTGTTTGACAAAGTTAAGGTTTCTTAACATAGATTAAAGTAATTTGACATAGTTAAGGTTTCTAATTCTCATGGGATTGAGGCCTATTTTAACCACTTTATTAGGGGGAAAATTTATAGAATGATATATGGGTGACAAATAATTGTTTATGTCAAATAATGAAGTCCAAACTGTATCTTAGGTTGACTTTTATGGTACACTCTTTTAGACCAGTTTCAAACCTTCATACACCACTAAAGTAGTTAAATTATTCTCAAACGTGATATATGAGCTAAATTTCATTATAAAATTTTGGGAAAGGGTTGTTTAGGTGTCACATTGTATTATAATGGTTGTAAAAATGTATCATTTCATTCATAAATTCATTTTGGGATGGTTTCATATGTATAAAGGGTCCATTTTAGAAGTCAAATACATTTTTAATGCACTCAAATGGGCCCCACATGTGTGAAATGTGTATTTTAAGATTATCTAATAGTGATGTCTGATTTTAAATATTTTTTGACCTTTATTTTCCCTCTTCTCATCATCCAATATTATTTTAAGGAACAAAATCATGAAAATATGCATAAAAAGAGGGATTTTGCAAGAATTTCAAGTGTGTATGAACATGTAAGAGTTAGGGTAGGTTATAAATTTTTAGAGGAGAGTTAGTATGTACATTAGTTGAGGAGATATATGAATCATAAGGTAAAAAATATCAAAAACTAGTTCATTTCTTCCATTGAGCTCCTAGGCATTTCAAGAGAGACAGTCAGGTTAATGGTTTTTATGAATAGGAAAGAGAGGATTAGGGTCAAAGATTTTGGGTAGAGGAAGAGAAATTTTTATATTTTATCTCATGGATTTTTTTCTCAAAATGATTCTCTCCCCTTTATGAATAATAATTAATGAGGTGATATACTCAATGTTTTGTTTCCATCCAATTAGGGTGCCACTTTGATTCATTTTCTCTATTTTTGGGCATGATGATAGAGGGATGGAAAATTGAGTGGCTTATCAAGTTTATACACAACCTTATATACCATCATAAATACCCACTTCATATGTGTGAGTCATTAGGAGACAACAAAGCCTCTTGTGGAGATATTTGTAGGTTGTTAACAATGGGTTCTTGATACTTCGAGGTCCTTAATGGATTGAAAGTGTTAATGAGGTCTCAAAAACTATTCTAAACCCATTGAGGCTCTACAACAGTGAGTCTTTAGTGATTTTATAGATATAAGACCACAAAATATTCATTAATCTTAGTACACATGTAGTCAAGTAGTGTAGATCAATCAATGAGTATGCAGACATGCATGTAGGCCTTAAAAGCAATGTTTCTAGGGTTATACAAAGTTTAGTGAGATTCTTCAAGAGGTTTTAGGTATATTACCAAATTAATTCTTAGAATGTCTTAAAGTATGTATCTTAATAGTATGAACCATGTCACTTATCAGCTTCACCATCACCTGAATTTTCATTTTTAGTCAACCAAGCCTTATTGGGAGGTTCAAGATGTCCTTTGTAAAGTGAATTAAAGGACCCAAGAGTGATATCTCATAGTTTTGTCATGAGACTACCTATGTGAGGGGTAAATAGGGAATGCAAATTACTCCTAAATACTATGAAAAAGTTTTTAATCCTTCACATTACCATAAAATCCAAACCAAAGACCTAAGATATCTATGAATGCCAACAACCAGTTATGCCCTTTATCCTTTAAGGTTGTAGATAATAAAAATGGTCTCTTAGTATTTTCATAAGTATATGATGTAGAGGGAACATTAAAACCACCTAGGAGACATTAAATATCATCAATACTTATCATAACTATAATGAAAAAGTAGGAAGGATTGAGAAATATAGCCAAGTAAAGGTCATATCACCCCAAGATGAGAACTCACCAAGTTTTCAATGAAAGTAAGATTATGGCAAGATTGAAGAAAAATTGAAGGTATGATGAGGATAATAATTTTTTATAGGGTAATAATATAAATAAAAAGACACTAAAATTCTTGTGTCATTCAAGGAAATAAGGAAACACCAACCCATCTCTCCAATGAAACACTCTCATAGTGAGTAGGCCTATAATTCCCACCTATAAGCCTCATTATAGAAGTAGGGCAAGTTGAACATAAAAACCAATTTTGAGAGGGATTGAAGAGTGTGAGATAAAAATGGGTTGATGCTTCATATCATAAATGATAAATGCAATAAATGACTATAATATTATCATAAATGGAAAATGTCATTCTCTCACACAGTCATAATGTACAATTACTACCTATAGGTAGGATTTTTAGATAGGAAGGTGAAAGTGTGAAAAAACCCTACATAGTGGTGAGGTGAGAGAAAGATAAGGGATAATCCTAATTAATTTTCTAAGGATATCAGTTAATTAGAATGATCTGGCCCTCTAAAGTAGAGTAAGGAAACTTGACAAGTTATTTAGTTTAGTAAGCCTAGATATACAAACACAAGTTAGTCATGATAAGGAAAGACAACTAAATATAAGATGGATTAATCAATAAATTTAGGTTCTTATATATTTATGTTTACCCTATGAAATATTATTATAAATATTATAAACTAAATAACAAACTAACATAAGGAATCTATTTGTACAATCTGTAGGCTAGTTTGAGGACACCTACAAGTAGTGTCACATAAGAGAGCTAAGGTAAAGGAACCCTACATAGGAGTAAAGTACATAAATGAAAAAAAAACCCATGATTTTTATTCTAAAGTTTCTCAATTTCTTCATTATATTCTTTGGTCTTCTAGAGTAACAATATCCTTAATTGACAATTAGACCTTGTAAGTCTAAAAATGCCATGTACATGCCTGTTCATAGAAGTTGGAGATGAATTGCATATTCAAGTGTGTTTGAGGGTTGAAACCATCTGAGGAGGAAGTTAGGAAGAAATAAAAAAGGTTTCATGATTAATATATTCTTAATTTAAATCAAGTCAAACCCTAAATAAAACCCTTAAGGATACATACCCCAACTACTTCTAAACCTTAGGCTTGACTCTCAGGGTATGAGGGGTATATAGACGGAAGGGTTAGAGGAAGGAATTGATTAAAAAATATGTTACCAATATATTATTTTAGATTTCATAATTATTTAAACTCCATCATTAATACTAAAGGGGAGAAGGATACTCAAGTCTTGGATTCTAAATGGTTCAAACACTTAGATTAAATAGTGGTGAACATGGTAGGCTTATAAGAGAAATGGGTAGGATGAGGTCTAGTTAATTTGATAAAAATGAAAATTTTGGAAATAGATGGGAAAAGTGAGATATAGTGACACTGAGATCACTTACACATGTAAAGGATGTTTAGGCTTAGTTTCGGCCTACAAGGCCTAAAGCCATGTTTAGGCCTTAAGACCCCACCTCCTACTTGGTGACATAACCAGACCATAAAAGAAAAATTAAGATAAAGAGGAGTGGGAGAATGGTATAGGTCCTGAAGAGTAATTTTTGGGTAGAGGATAGTAAATGAAAAGGACAGATTAATCTCATCACCCATCTTGATCACCACTATACTATGCTACCACCTTGACCATCAACTCAAACGCTCATATTTCATGAAGCAAGAGGACTCAAACCTAGTGATCTTAGGGGGAGTTGGGGACCCATAGGAAATAAATTCCCATGGAATAAATAGTTGTATTTAGGATCCCAACTCTATAAAAAATCACTAACTCTATAAGCTACCTAGAATAATTGTAAAGGAATCAAGCTCCACCAACTTTCACTCACATCTCACCATACAAGTTCCATGGGAGTAAGACCTATTAAAGATATTTGAGGGGTTATATTGGATATAGATCCATGGAAAATAAAATTATATTCAAGGCCTATAATTTATGAACCATCATTAATATTGTACGACACTAAAACCCTGCATAAAACCTATTATAGACACGATAGGATAAAACATGAAAAATAATTGAACTACATGATGGACTCTAAAGAGTTCATGTTCATGGCACTATTATATATGAACAATTGTATAGATCCCTAGAAACTCTATTTTTTTAAAGGTTTTATGGTATTTTCAAGGTGCAAAATTGATGAAAAGTTACATATAAATATTTAAGGTAGAATGAGATGTATTATATATTTTTAAATAATAAAATACTCACATTTCTCCCTGGAAAGGCTTTTGTAAATCTACATCAAATGGCTAGTTTACAAGTGCTAGTGTGAGGTGGCTTAATCACCTGAGTCAAGCTAAATTTTAATTTTTCACTATTGTAAATGACTAAGTCATTGTGTAGAACACTTGTATAGAAATGTAGTATATTTATTCACCTATTATTAAGTTTCTATTTAGGTCCCATGTTTGACTAAATAGGTAACACTAAGAAATTAGGCGTAATTACCTAGTAGACGTATTTTGTCGTCAAGAAAAGATGTTGGTTACCATGAGGGGTATGATAAGTGTGTCATTTTATGATAATAACACCTTATAACTAATTCATAAAGGGTAGATGACACACTTCATGGTCATTATTGAAGTTGGGATAGTTACCAAGCCTAGTCAATATGCATAAAGGGAAGGTGGGATGCTAAATTCTTCATGGAGGCCTATTTACATCACATTTGTGATTTATAATTTCCAAGGAAGAGATTACTTAACCATAATGGCATACACATGCTCTTCATGGGGTCAACAAATATTGAACAAGCCTCCAACACTCCATCTCAATGCCCAAGAGGCTCATTGAAGACCATCAACCATGAAGGCAATGTAAGGAGGGAGTTATGGGGATTTTTTAAACAATTGTTTTAGTGGATTATGGTAATTCATGACCTTTACATACCAATTCCATGCTATATTTACCTCTCTCACCTTCTCATGGTTCTATATATTCAAGCTCTTAGGACATCTTATATGTCCCTCAGCTGGGTATGAGGAAACTCTACCTAGATTTATATCCTTTAGACCACTTGAACTAATGAAATACTATTATATCTTCTTCATGTTAGTATCTAGTGTGTTATATGATTATTTTATATGCATAATTGGTAGATTTTATCCCTTTTAAGGTATTTGCCTCACCTAGATGCTAGTGGATGTTCTATGAAGGTCACATAACATTAAAAGTATTGGTAATTGATCTTAGAGTGGAAGTTTGATTGGTAATAATATTGAATCAGAACTCCCTTTGATGGACCTCATGTTATAACTACCTAACACAACCTCTATGTTATTCATTTATGCCTAGAAGGTCTTAGAGATAGTGGTTCAATTACTTGTCTAGTTCATTAGTGTTATTTAAGGTCAAATAGAGTGGATAATCATATTAGTACATCAAATAAATTTAAATTAGTTTTACTTTCATGCATTTTTATATCGATTTACACCATAACACTTAGTAATATTTAGTAATTTGAACTCAATGGATGCACCAGTGGATCTAGCTCCAAAGTAGAGGTTTAGCCCAGCCATAGGTCACCCATAACCTTGGGATAATCCCATGTTACCCTTTACTTTGAGGTATTCTTGAATAGCCACTCTTAAGGGTTTATTTTGGAGTGTTAATACAACATCTTTATAATATTTTAATGTTCATAATGTATATACATCTATACCGAGAAAGGTTGTGTCTTACACTCTTTCATATCCAAATCATAAAATATAACATAATGCATCTATTATAGGTTATTCAAAAATACTACAAGGATCTAACAAGAATTTAAGTCAGATACTAATGGAAATGATTAAATAAAATTTTATCAACCTACCTCCTCTACACCCAATGAGGAGATCCAAACATTATTTTGTATATCATAGAATGCATGGATACCTCACCAATTCATGTTTAGCATTGAAAAGGAAAATAAAATAGATAATGAATAAATATGACTCAAATAGTGACACATCATTTAAACAACATACAATGAAACATATAAAAAATAAAAAAAGGGGTCAAATTTATAAATAGTACAAAAGTGGTTACTAAAACATAACTCAAAATAACAATAGGATCACAAATCACAATTATAGAGAGAAATAATACAAAAAACATAGGTAAAGAAAGTAAAAGATACAAATCTACCTCTCCAAAATGAGGCTCAAAATTCAAAGTAGTATGGTTTTGGTCATAAATATCTATAATTGTTTGATTATCACAATCAAGGTTTGGTTAAGTAGGCCTAACACATCATTACTCTTATTCTAGTAGTTGACGATGTTGGTCAAAAAAATTTAATATTTATTAAAAAAACTAAGGCAAATTAGTGACATATATATTTTATCAAGGTAACAAGTCTAGATACACAATAAATTTTATAAAAATAGAAATAAATTAAATTTTAAATTCAAAACCATGCTAAGCCAATACACATTCTCAAAAAAGGCTTTCTAACAAAAGAGCCTCTACAAAAATATATGACTATAATAAGCACAGTTCCAAAGGAAAAATCATAATCAATATTCAAAAGCATAATTTAGAAAGGTCAAATACATAGTATGAGGTGATTCCCTCTAAAATTATAGGTTATTATGATTTCAATGATGAATAATACACATATTCATAATGTAACACCATTAAACTATAGCATAGCAATCACACTACATGAGAGATTACCATTCCTATTTTTGACACAAACCACATTGATTCTGATTCTCCTATGTGACTCATTGGTTAGTATCATTCTTCCCTATTTGTACATACTTTCCTTATTTCTTTATGTTTGTACATAGTTTCATTTTCATGTTGACTATGTATAGCTTATATTCATAAAATATAAAAATAATATAATATGTAAAAACATATAGAAATATTCATTTATTTACACAAAAAATATTAAATTATAGATTGTATGCATTTCAATTTTTACATCTCTTATATTTTATAGACACTACATATGTTATTTATCTTAGTATAGTAAGTTTTATCATACATGCATGCTTCACTTGTTCTTGTGGAGTTCTTGCAGATTACTACAAGACTCAAGTCCACTACACCAATCCATATTTGATATTAATTACCCAATGGGATAATATACACTGATACACAGGTTCTTCATTTGACACATTCATCCATTTGGGTTACCATATACATAGTTATGATTACTAGGTTTCATCTTTCTATACTCTACATCATAGATTTATAATTGTTATATCTTGATATTGATCATGCTACACTTCGATGTTTTTCTAGCTACTAATACTTTAGATTCCATATATGTACATCTTGGCTAGTATAAATATTTATATTACATGTTCATGCATACTTTCATTTCTAGTTTTCATAGTTTATAATTGATTGTATCTCTATACTTCTTCTAGTTGAGTAAATTTGAATATGCCATTGATATTTGGATCTATGTCACTTATTTTCATAGTATGCATGTTTTGGACATGTTCCCAGATCCTCATGTGTGCCTTCCTAATTATTTATATAAACATTTGAATGTGTCCTTCCATGTGGCTCTAAGCCAACTTGCCTTTTACTTTTGTATGTGGATATTTTAACATGTCCTTGTATGTTTTGTTTCTTATATTTAGTGGCATGTGCTCATGTCCCTTGTAGTGTGTTCCCTTGGCCTACTTTGCATGCCTCATATGTGTTGTATGTATGATTTATTATATGTGTCATGGCCATGACACTTGTCTCTTACTTGTTACACACTCTAGTTTTAGATTCCATAAGGGACTTCATTCATCTCCACTTCTTACTTGGGTGTCATGATGGACATCATTCCTCATCCCTTTAAGTAGCTACTTAGTTATTAGCTAGATTTATTAGTATATACATATTATATATATATATATATATATATATATATATATATATATATATATATATATATATATATATTTATAGACTTGTGAATGCTAGTCATAATACACATCACACATTACAAACTTATTCTAAAACCATCTTACATTTTTATGTTATGTATGCACATTATATTGGATTCTTATGCACATATTATATATGTTATGGCTAATACACATCTTGCAAAAAAAATATTTTAAGTAAAATTATTACATAGGTTCAACAACTTCCCTCAAAAGAGGGGGAATTCATAGGGGTTTTTCTTAAATATCAAGATCTCATAATGCACTCATAATACATTTTTTAGAACATAGGGTCAGATTACATGAATCAAACTTAGGTAAACATAGTGGAAAATACTAACATAAAGATCAATATATTTACATATAAATAAGAATAATTGGAAATTGGCACCCAAATTGGGATAATATCATCACATGGTGTTACTATATAAGATATGGCACTATTGTATATTAGCCTTAGTTTCATAAAAATCTAGATTGTCTAGAAAATTATAAGTACAATCTAGGTTTGCATAGGTTTAGTTATAGATTTACTAGTTTTTGCCTAGTTTAGCTCAAATCCATACTATTTTGATTAGATTAGTGGTATCATGTGTGGTATGGCCATTCCCATTTATAATTCAAATACTTTGATATAGATTATTGAAACTTAGTCAAGAATCCATATGCTTAGATATCAAATTTTGGGGCATGTGCACAACACATTATTTCTATTTGCTTATGTACTAGTTGATCAGATGGAATGATAAATTACATATAATTATATACACTATATACATCATACATCATATTCTAAGTTACACACTAGTTTCAATCCTTACTCCATCTATAGTGGTTGGCATTCCCGAGTGGCTCAGAGCTACCTAATATACCTAAATGGTCACATAGCCAACATCTCCAATTAGATATATCCTAGTTAGACATTTTTGATTACATCTCATAGTTTTAGTTTTAGATGCATCTACTACATAAGGGTAGGTAATTATGGAGTCATAATATACTTGAGTTCTTGAGCCACCTACATCATAGGGTTAGACATACCATCATTCCAATATAAGATATTCAAAGGTTATGATCTTCAAAATAGGGGTGGGAAATTATGGAGTCAAACTAGATTGAGTTCTTGATCCACACACACATTAGGATTGAGCAAGCCATCATCTTATTCCAATATATTCACTAAATTATTAATATATACATGCACACACATAAGTTGTCACTAGGATTATGCATTGGTTTGTGAACCCAGTGAGGTGTATTCATTTATTTCCTCTCTCTTGTCCCTTTACTCACTTTTAATTATTTATTTAGTTTTCTATTTTATTTGATATCCTTTAAGGATGAGTCTATTCACATTTAAAATGTAGGACACATAATGTAACATGATTCACATACTTAGGTCTAGACTCATGGGCTTCACCTTTTAGGTAAGTCTAGGTACTCTTATTTTTCCTTATTCCTAGTCATTTCACTTTGATGCATTTATATAATAAATGGGGGGGAATGTAATCACCTAAAAATGACACTTGAGTGCTAATAGTGATACTTGAGGCCACCTATCCATAGCTTAGCCCTAAACTTATGTTAGGGCCTATTTTCACACTTATCCAACCTTCATGTAAGACACATGCATCCCTAATCATCCCTAAAGTAGTCACAGACCCTTAATCTTATATTTTATCCCTTCATGCCTTAGATTCTACCACCTAGACACTAAAACCATAATATGGATAGTAGTGACACATGGTGTTAGTGTCCCAATAATGGCCATGTTATCTTTTCCCTCTTTTTTCCACTAATGGATAGATTTTTAAATCTTATACCTCTTAGGGTAAACCTAAACCTATTTTAGAACTCAGACAAGAACTAAAATAGTATATACACATGAATTCTATCCCTCTAATTAGTAGATGGAAATCAGAGGCAAATTACACATACAAACTTATAATAAGCTATGCATAATTAAGGTTATCAGTCCTTATTCTACCCTAATTATGTATACAACCATCTATGTCATCCCTAAACTTATATTATTTATATTTTTTATCTTGAGCACATTCAAATCACTCAAGTAAACCATCATACTAGCTTCACTTGTACTTACACTAGCACTTAGGTGGAGAAAATTACATAGGGATTGATCCCTCTTTGGAGTATTGGTATGTAAATATTGACTCTTAAAAATATTTGTATTACATGTTCATGCATACTTTTATTTCTCATTTTCCTAATTTATAATTGATTTTATCTTTATACTTATTCTAGTTGAGGGCATTTGAATATGTCATTGCTCTTTGGCTCTACACCACTTTTTTTCATAGTATGTATGTTTTGGACTTGTGACCATAGCCTTGTGTGTGACTTATTGATTGCTTATGTGGACATTTGAACATGTCCTTCCATGTGGATATAAGACAAATTTATAATTGCCTATGTACTTGGGCATTTTAACATGTCTTTGTATGTTTTGTTTCTTATATTTAGTGACATGTTCCCAATTCCCTTGTATTGTGTCCCCTTGGCCTAGTTTTCATGACTCATGTGTGTTGTATATGTTGTTTCTTATATGTGTCATTACCATGACACTTGTCTCTTGCCTATTACTCACTCTAGTTTTAGATGCCATAAGGGACCTCATGAATCTCCCCTTCCTATTTGGGTGCTATGATGGACATCATTCCCCATCCCCTTATGTAGCTACTTAGTTATTACTCAAATTTATTATTACATACATTTTTATAAATATCTTTACATCCTTGTGAATGATAGGCATAACATACATCATACATTGAAAACTTATGATTAGAGTATCTTACATTTTGAGGCTATGTATGCACATTATATTGGATTATTACACATATATTATATAAGTTCTAGCTAATAGACATCTTGTAGAGATTTTTATTTTAAGGAAAATTATTTCATAAGTTAAATAACTCCCCTCAAAATAGGGGGAATTCATAGGGGTTTGTCACAAAGATAAGGCTCTCATAATGCACTCATAGTAATTTTTTTAGAACATAGGGTCATATTAAAAGAATTAGACTTAGGTAAACATAGTAGAAAATATTGACATAGAGATCAGTATAGTTATATATAAATAAGAATAATTGGACATTATCACCCAAATTAGGATACTAGCACCACATAGTGATACTATCCAATATATGGTGCTATTATCTAGTATCCTTAGTTTTATAAAAATCTATATTGGCTAGAAAAGTATAGAAGGTATGGTGTAGGTTTGCATAGGTTTAGTTATATATTTACTATTTTTGGCTTAGTTTAGCTCAAATCCATACTATACTACTTAGATTAGAAATATCATGTGTGCCATGACCATTCCCATTTATAGTTTAGATACTTAGATACATATTATTAAAACTTAGTCGAGAATCCATATGCTTAGATATTATATTTGGGGGCATGTGCACAACATATTTTTTAATTTTATCACTTACTAGTTGATCAAATGGAATGATAAATTCCATATCATTCTCTAAACTATATACATCATACATCACATTCCAAGTTTCACACTAGTTTCATGCCTTACTCCATCTATAGTAGTTGGCATTCCCAAGTGGCTCAATGCTACTTAACATACCCAAGTGGATGTAGATCCAACATCTCTAATCATTAATCTCTAGTTAGACATTTCTAACTACATCTCGTAGTTTAAATTTTAGATGCATCTACTACACATGGGTATGCAATGATAGATTCATAGTCTAATTGAGTTGCTTAGACACCTACATGAGAGGGTTAGACACACCATCAATCTAATCTAAAATATCCAATGGTCATGATCATCTAACTAGGGGTCGGTAATAATGGAGTCAAAACTAGATTGAGTTCTTGATCCACACACAAATCAATATTAAGCAAGCCATAAACTAATTCCAAGCTATTCACTAATTGATCACTATACACACACACACATATGTTATCACTAGGTTTATGCATTCATTTTCATACCTAATGAGGTGTATTCATTAATTTTCTTTCTCTTTTCCCTTTACTCAATTTTACTTAGTTTTACTTCTTTACTCAATTTTGTTTTTTCTTTGATATCCCTTAAGGACTGATTTATGCACATTTCACTTGCAGGAGACACAATGGAGCATGCTTCACATAGTTAGATCCAAACTCAGTGGCTTCACCTCTTACATAAGTTTAGGTATTATTTTTTTTCCTTTTTCATAATCATTTTAATTTTCTACATTTCTAGAATAAAGGGGGTGAATGTAATCACCTAAAAATTACACTTGAGTGCTAAGAGTGATACTTGATACCACATATCCATAACTTATCCCTAAACCTATCCTAGGGCCTATTTTCACACTTATCCAGCCTTTGTGAAGGCCACAAGAATATTTAATCATCCCAAAATTTATCCCAACCCCTCAATCTTGCATTTTATCCCTTCATTCCTTAGATTATGCCACCTAGACACTAACACTATAATATGGATAGTAGTGCCACATGGTGTTAGTGTCCCAATAATTACGCTAATATATTTTCCCTCTTTTTTCCATAAATGTATATCTTTGTAAATATTACACCTCCTAAGGTTAGCCTAGACCTATTTTAGCACCTACATAAGCATCAAAATAGTATATATACATGACTTTTAGCCTTCTAACCAGTAGATGGAAATAAGATTCAAATTACACATACAAAAGGAGAACAAGTTGTGAAAATGAAGCTTATCAATCTATAGTATACCCTAATTATGAATATGACCATATGCATGATCCCTAAAATTAGAATATTTATATTTTTAATCTCAATGACATTCAAATCACTCAAGTCAACCATCATACTAGATTCACTAGCTTAGAATAGTTTTGTACAAATGACACTTCTGTTAAAACATGGACACTAAAACTATATGGCTCTACTATCCAAGAGGGGTTTTGACACTTAGATCCTATTTATGACACTCAAACTAGCCTCTACCTTAGTTTTTAAGCCTCTAAATCATCCATCTCAGTCATTTTCTAGGTATGTTCTCATTTGGATTATTTATTACTATTTTTAGAAAGGTCAAAATTATGTCAATTATGTTAAAAATCAAGGATTATATTTATTACGTATTTATACCTTAGTTTACTACACTCAGTGATTTAACAACATAGGGTTTACATTCACTAAGTCCTAAAATGTTAAAATAATGTGCATGAGCTATGGTTTTACTTTTATATATTTTTTGTGGAAAATTAAGACATGCAGACAAACTAATAAACCCTCACAAATAACCATAGGTACCCAAATCATAAAATTAGTCACATAATCAATTAGGATGTAGATATATCCAATATATAGGGCTATAATGTGACTCTATCCTTCTAGTATGCACTTACCCTAATATAGTATAATATTTTGTATTAGTTATGACACAACTCACATTTTTTCAATCTATTTCCATCTACAATTAGTTTTCATAGTCATCAATAAATGAGATCTAAGTTAGGTTTATATATATTTTATCAATTTAATATTTATAACTCATTTCCAATTCTTAAAATTCCTATATTTCATATTTATATCTATATATTTTGTAGATATAAATCACTTTTCAATAGGTTATTATTTTTAACATCTCCTTGTCAAATAAAAAATAACATTAAACACTATCTAAAACTAATTTCACCATATTATGGTATTAAACATTCCAATTTATTTTGCTTTGCCATATGTGTTGTATCATGTGCCTCTTTGTGATTATATTAGTTATCTTTGATAGAATATTAGATGAAGATATTTTTTCTTTTTTGGTTGTTACTATAAATATGTTCCATATTTTGAAATTTAAATGACCTTTCCTTCATGATTAAATATAATTTAGTCATGATCTTTACCCAACATTCCCCCATTTCTCTCAGCCATGATTTCCCTAGTTTTTCATTGTATTGATCCAAGGTAGGGTCGATGTGAAATATAATGGAACATTTTTTGAGTCCAAGTGTTACTAACAAATCAATAGATCCAATGAAACATTGAGGCTTTATAATATTACCCAAATGGTGGTTGTCATATCCAAGTTATGGGATAAGTGTCATGTTTCATATATTGGATTCATGAAAATATTCAATCTTGACATTAGTACATTTATTTCCATTGATGTGAGGACTAATAATAAAAGACTCCATATATGATAAATTCTTTGTAGTTGTCTTTGTTTGAATCATTCTTGTGACATTATCCTTTTTATGTATATCTTAATTTTGTATATCCTCTGAGGAACCCTTTCTTATGAATGTTATCTTGCTTATTTTGAGTTTGTTTTTTCATATTATATTTTAGTAACTTCTCATTTTCAATTTATTCCTTGTGTTTATTTAACTATTCCCTTTTTAATATATTTTTATTTAAACTTTATTTTTCCACTTGTTCCTTTTGTAACCTATGTTGTTCTAATTTTTCCTTTTGAAATATTAATTTCTCTATTTTTGTTGTTTATAGACTTGCTTGCTATAATTTATATTTTTATAACCTTTATTGTTGTAATTTTTCATTTTTTTACCTTTTGTGCTTCAAGTTTTCCTTTTGTAACCTTTCTTAATCTAATTTTTCCTTTTTCAACCATTTTGTACCATTTTTCCTTTTTTTTTAAATTATTTCACTTGTTCCTTAGGAGATGAAACAATAGAATGAGTCTCCTAATTGATTTATATATTATTCAATCAAAACTATCGATGATATTTTGTATTTTATTCTAAAAGTTTAAAATAATATCATCATGATGTCTATGAATTCTATGATATGCACAATGGTATTTTGATTTGTTTACATAATGCATAAGAGGTAAAGTAATAAACTTGTTTCAAAGAACACATCTTAAAATTTCACTTGATTTATTATGAAAACTTCTTAAATCAATATGTTTATTTTGAACTTATACTTAAGATGATATTTTTTTAGGCCTAATATTATTAAATGTAGAGGTAGAATTATAATGACACTAGCATGTTCAAGATTTATGGTATATGCAATTTTTTCCTCAAGTAATGTAATCTTTAAATTCATTTTAATTTTTAATTCTTCTATGGATTCCATTTTAATAACCATATGGTATATAATTATTTTCTTCAAAAGCCATTGGAACGTATGATTAAAGATGCTAAAAATAACCCTTAAGAGGATGTGTAGGAGGTGGAGGGGATTAAGGAAGGGCATGTTGGTTACCTCAATTTTGAACTATAGGGTGGGTCACCTTAAGTCTTGAGATAGTGATAAAATGAACCTAGTTAGATATAAAGTAGTAATAACAACCTTGAAGAGGAATAATAGAAGTCACTTGGGATTCCATAGACATATAATATGTATTCTAACTGAATTTAACCTTCATTTTATTATACATCATTGATCTCCAATTTGTTACATGATTAAAAAATACATTGAATATTGTTAGTTAAAACCATGAAATAATAAAAATAGTTACTTTAATTATAAAGTAAACACCATGAATATTTAATATATCCATGATTTGACTTTGAAAATTTGAATTCATAAATAGAATAAGGGATATAACTAGGCAAGGTGTGTTTAATTTGTAAGTTATCACATATATTATTTCCAATTATAAATAATGAAAAAGGCCAAAAGTGACACTACCTAGATTTTTTACCTATCATAGCCACACTATTTTGCTCATAAGGTAGGTTTATAGTGACATCCTTAGGATAAATATTTACTGGTGCATTATAGAGCCAAATAATCAAAAGGCTTCTATGGATAAAAATCAAAACCTTATGCACTTATGTTAGGTATGTGTAAGATAATATATCTATTTAGTGTTTTTTAATTACTTGAGTATTGAATTAGTACCCCTCATATAGCTGTTGAAGTAAATATGATGATCATTTTTCCCAAAAAAACCTCTACTATGAATTTTACAACTACTAGGATTTAATTCTAAAAAAAATAAAAATGAAATGGAAATCAACCTGGAAGGAAATATGTTTATGCATGGACATCAAGAATTAAAACCTATCAGATGACATTTTTATGAATTTAGTAATTAATTTTTTTTGTGTTGACATAACCTACCACATAAGTTTATCTATTCGTAATCTATAATACTTTAAGAAATACGTATATCACTATTTCCTCTTGTCCAATAGAATGAATGCTAGATTAAATATGTTTCCTTGTATTATATTAGTTTATACTAACAATCAATATGCATGTTTATGAAATTGATGTGATATTATATATTATGTTTGTGATAGTGATTTTTAAAAGTTCAAGTAAATGTGATAAAAATGATAGGAATAATATATTGAATCATTTGAAGTAATGACATGATGTTAATATCTATCATTGAATTGATTTATTGTCATATTTTTTGAATAAAAAATACATTTTAATTTTATTAACCATTTGATGGATTTTATTAAGTGTGTGATTGTAATGTATGTTTTTGGTCCCTATGAAGAAGGACACTATCATCAAGGAGAGATGAATATGTATAATGTTAAAAGGAAAGAAAAGGGATGTTTTGAACTTAGATAGTGAACCATGCTTATCATAGGGATGGGTAGACAACCTAACTGGGTCCTTACCATTTATATCATTATTAGGTGTGCTAAGCATCATCATTCTTCTCATGCCAATAAATTGATACCTATAAAATAACCTTTGTAATTGCCCTATTTTTCTTATGAACATTGTATTTAGCCTAGCAAAGTTTAAAAATATTTTTTTATGTACTTTTTTAGAGAAGCTGTATCTCATTAGTGGTTTAACCATTAATCCAATGGAAGTGACTTTCCTACTATTGATTTTTAAATGGGTGGAACCATTTTTAAATATGAATCAGAAAGGAATTCATGATGTCAAATATTAAAATTGAAATTCATGAGTAATGGAATTTAATGGATTTGTGTCATAAATTAACATAGTTAGGGCACATAAATCCATAATACAAAGATTAGTTTTTTGTGAAAACATGATTATTATGACATTAAAAATAAAAGTGATCTATTCATTGTAATTTTTAGCAGCCATTTTCTTATAAGACTAAAAATCATCTATTTAAACCTACATAGCTATATAAAAAAGGTTTTGACTAAGATATTTATGATGAAGCTTGAGATTTTATTGAGTTATACCACATGGTTGTGCCATGTTCTAAATAGTGAGGTTGTATCCAAATATAAATCTCCATGCATTAATGAAATTCATAAATAACATTTTACATTCCAAAAGTACACCCTCAAAGGAATAGTTTTCATTTTTTAATAAATTTAAGAATCTAGTTGGATGAAATAGATGTTTCTAGGTGAAGATCAAATGATTTAATAAAATAACCTTATCCTTCTCCAACACACCATTATAAAAAAATAAAATGTATTTTTATTTTAACCATTGAATGAAAATAATAGTAATTTCAAAATATTATTGTTAAGTGCAGAATTCCAATAGTATATAAGAGGAAATTTAGAGAGGAGTTTTGAAGACAAAGGATTACTTACAAGGAAAACACATTGAAAGAGAATTAAATCACTAAGTTAGATTCAATCCTCACTATGTTTGAGATATTTGAATAGCATTTTATATTGGTTTGACTTCATTCATTATTTATCGAAACCATATAAAATTCCTTTGATTATGATTTCATCATTATAGGTTGCACCATACCTTTACAAATTTAATTTTCCTTTGAAAAACTACACTTTGTGTTGTAAAATATACTTACTTTTCTATACAATGTTTTAAATTTTACATATTGCTTGTGTAAAGGATGTTTATAATGATTATATAATTGAGTTTCATTTTAATTTACTATAAGTCTAATATGAATACGTTAAAAAATCATTTTTCTTGCATTTAACCTTATTTATTATCTTTTGACTAGCCTAAATTATGTCTTATTATATTTTACTATATGATTTTATTTCTACACTAATATTTATACATATTGGATTGTATTTAAACTATTATGGGTTGACTTACCTCCTTATATGACTATACCTCATCCACTTATAATTAGGTTTTAATAATTGTTTATTGCATCTTATCTCCTTTTGATATACTTGAGGTTATTGATTGCACCTTTCACATTTCATTTTGTGGATATTTGGTATCATGGTGTTTTGGTTGATTAACTAGTTTTATTTGATGTTTTCAATTACACCTTATTATCTTATAATATGTTTTTCCCTTTTTTATTATGTTTTATCTTGGAAAGAGTGATTTAACCACACATTACATTTATAAATTCAATTAATAAGATAATAATTATGATGAATTATTTTTAATTGATATTAATACTAAGAATAGGTCATTTTCATTATCAAACCCTATAAAATTTTAATTTAAAACAAGGATTAATTCATTTATCAAATAATAAGGATGTTCAATTTTACTATGGAGTCTATATAAGGATACAATTAGTACATGAATACCATCAACATTGTTATTTCATTCATTAATATCATGTTTCCCATTATTGTTGAACACACACACACACACACACACACACACACACACACACACACACACACACACACACACACACACCTTTATAAACATAACTCTAATACTAAAATTTTATAAAATAACATCATAAAAGATCACATTTAACTCTCTAAATAAGAATTCTACACTTAAATGGATATATTTTACTTAAAAACATTTTAAAAAATGATAAAATGATGATCAAGGACTAAATAAAAGAATATGTTAATGATTTTATAAAACTTAAAGTCAAGCATCAATGGATGAAACAACTACAGTTAAAAAGACATTGCAAATTGATTGGTTTTTTACACTTGGTCATTTGACCTTTGAAATAATATATTTTAAAAAACATATCAAATTTATCAAAAATAACATATAAATGACCAAATGGATATATAGTTTTCTCTTGAATATTTATTTATACATAATTTTAAACAATAAGAATTTTTAGTATTCAAAACAAAAATTATCAAGCATTACCAAAACCTTAAAATAAGTAAATTGAGTATAGATAATCCTAATTTCATATATTGGTCATAAATCACATTTGTCATACTTATACATGATTATGAACTTATAATTAATATATATTAATTAGTTCATCATAGATAGGTTTAATAGTTATCCCTAGAAATAGGAATGTACTCAATCTACCAACTAGAACCAAATCAAACTTACACAAAGTCTTGGTGTATGATCCTTCATAAAAATTTGAATGATAATAAGGCTTGTATGGGTGGTATGGGACACTAATGTAAGGAATTTACCTATAAAATTTCTGAATATCATAGTGTTAACTCATAGGAGACATTCAAATCCAAGAAAATATTAGAATGATTAGGTCAAGGAGACCTAGGGATAGAGTTTCTTGAACTTCATGACATGAGAACTAAATTATGGGAGAAATAATAGTTAATATCACAATGACTCAACATTTTTATAATCTTGGATGTAATAAGGTGTAATTTTCAAATACAGACTTATATACCTAAGCATTATATATAGGTATATTTATTAGGGATCCACCTATTCCTATTTCATTTCACATTCACACTTTAACCATGTTGTATGGAGTAGTTATGGTGTCAAATTAATCACATAATAACCTATTTATTTTCTTTAGATTCATATCTATCCTTATTTTGAATGGTATGGACACTCTTAGTGGATGAGAGGTGTGTGTGGTATATGAAATGATCTATGGTTGAAGGTAAATTCCTATATAATACTCTACCTTTTTGTATATACATAATCTATTTTCATCCTCAAATGATTTAATTCTTCTCCTAGTTCACATGAAGGAAACACTTGTTGGATTTTATTTGTATTGTATATTAACATATATAAAGGATTAATTTAAGTGATGTAATTATAAGGACATTGAAACTAGAACTAACTCACTTTACCATATTGTATATTTTTAAATGTGATTTATTGAATTATATGTGGGTGTGCTTCCATTTACCTATTATATTAGTATAGAATGATTTAATTATTAACATAAAATTTAGAACTAATTATTCATCTTATGTTATACATTTAGAGTATGTTTAATTGAAAAATAACTTAGTCATGACTGTTAATTTATTAGTGTACATTTAGGTAGTTTTCATAACCAATAAAGGATTACATGTTTTGTGAATACACATTTAATGAATTATTGATAAGTTTCCTTACATTGGATCAAATCAATTTTTGTAGGATTGGTTTGTACAATTACAATTACTTTTTATTATATTTTAAATTGTATATAAATGATGTAATATTTTCAAGGGTGTACTTAAGAGGTCATTAAACAAACTATTATATAGTGTTATATATTTTGAGTTAAGGTTTATGAATGTTTATATTCATATATTACACAAGTGGATCATTAATTTTTCAAAATACATATTATGAAAAAGTTTACTTGAATTAGGATATAGGAAAAATGTTAAAATATATTAAACTTTTCAATTATGATGTGATATATTATTATCATTAGTTATTATTGGTTGAAATTAAGAATTCATGTTTAAGTTTGGTATATTTTAAGAAAAACTTTAAGAGTATTAGTATTGAATAATTTATTCTTTACCATTTTCATAGTATACCTTGAAGGTGTTATTACATCGTGGTATAAGATTCCAACTTCAATGCTCAGGACTAATGGGATTATTAAATTTCTAAGTCATAACTCTTTGATTACTATATATTATTATGGCATGGGCATGTAACAATGTTGGAAATGATAAAAATAGAGATGTGATAAAGGTTTATCTTGACCAAATCCTAGCCATGGTAGTTTTTAGTCAAGAAAGGATGGATATTCTATAACTAAAATCACATGACCATACTCATGAAGAGGGTCATGGAGATGAGGAAAACATGGGATATCAAATTGGTGATAGAGATAAGTAGAAATTTAATTAAAAAAAACAAGATAATCATTATAATAATAATAAAAATGATCTCATACCAAAATTATATTAATTTGAAATTGAATTATCAAGAGACCTAAAAAGGATATCCACACCTAAGTACAATGGATAACTACTTTTGGATGGTATAGAAAACTAGTTAATAGAAATGGGAAATTAGTTTGAAGTCTAAAACTTTTTCAAGGATATTAATGTTGTTTAGGGAGCCTATCATCTCTCAAAATAATCCTCAACTTGGTGAGAGAAGTTGAATTATAAATAAAAATACCTCAAAAAACACAATATTTTAAAAATTTGTATCATATTTCAAGAAGAGATGGTTACCACATTTGTATTTTGATGGAAATATGATAAAGTTATATAATATTTGATAGGATCATATGTTAGTTATTTCCTACTGGAATATTTTCATCTAATTTATAAAATATGTGCCATAGTACCAATGGGATGAGAGGTTTAATTATGAGAGTTCATTTTGGGTTTGAACCCTTAGACCAATCTTGATGTAGACCTCCATGGACTAGGTTTTTGAGAAATATATGAAATATGAAAAAAAACTAAAGGCCCTTGAAAAAACTATCAGTGAATCCAATAACAAAGGGAGGGGTCTTCAATAGTAAAATTGAACTCCCTTAGATCAGAATATTTTGAAAGGAAACAAGAATGGTGTTAATTTTTTGAAATAAATTTTGACTAAGAGGTTTTTTATAAAATTAGACAAACTACTAAGTAAAATCAAAGTGTATAAAAGACATGAAATAAATTACATAAATGTATTCATAAATTACTAAATCTAGAAATATGTGAAATAATAAAATACTAAAGAGGAATTACTTATCTTGAAAATTAGATATGCAGGACTATATGTGAAAATTTGAAACTAACTATATAACTTTGTGATATCACTATGAATAAGGACCAAGGCTTCACATTTACTAGGTAAAGGTTTCCCTAAGTGGATGAGGTTGGCCTATACTAGTGTCTTTAGTGACTGGCAATGATTGGTATGTTTTTTCCCTATGTATAAAAATGTGTCTATGCACCTTCACCTTTAGGTAATGTGTGTGTGATTAGATCCATGTGATTCACTATGGAAGTCGTTATATAAACTAATATTAAATTAAAACCCTAACTCAATATACCATGAATAATAAATAGAGTAAATGGGAAAAGGGGGTTAGTGGTTAAACTTTTTCTTGACCTCAACAACCTTCTATGTTAAATGTTTCATACACACCAATGTTTTGAAGATTGATCAAACTCCATGTAGTTCTCCCATGATATAGTGTTGTATGTGAAATTTTGATTTAATGCTAGATGTTGGTGTAATCTTGGTATGATTAAGTTTGACAATGACTTGTGCCCTTTTAAGTGTATACATGCTTATCTCAGATGTGTATAATTATAATTCGGAATAATAGGTGATTTTATCTCAATGTGAAGTTACATATTATAGTTATTTTGAATCATATGAGCCTCTAGTGAAAAATGAATAGAAAATGTGAATTTATAGTGATCCTTTTTAAATTCATAAAGTTGGGTTTACAAAATGTGTGGGATGATCTATTTGTTGAATTTTAATTAGATAAAATAGTTGATATTTGGTGGAGAACACAATCTACTAATTAAGACACTATTGATGAGTGGGATAGTCCTAAAGGAGTGGCCTTATCTAAGGAACAAAAAAACTAAACTAGAAGTGTGGATCAGTTTGATAGCTAGTTTAGGATTCTTTGAGTGAATAATAATAATTTTTTATATTAGAATTTCTCAAGGGTATGGGTCCTCCACATGGAGGTAGATGAATAGTGGATTAGAACCACATAATTAGGGTATGAGATAAGTGTGCATAGAAGTGTGGTCAAAAGTGAATTTTTAGTGATAAATGCTAATTTATATTTCTAAATTTCCCCATTTTTATTTTAATAATATAGAAAAATAAAAATTACTAGATTAAAAGGAAGATAAATATACATGAATTTAGCTATGGCATTATGTTGAACTATGATTCATGAAAAATTGTAATGAAACATGCATAAATAAATGTTTATGATAAAATATAAAAGTGAAGATAATAAACTCATAGATAAAATAAAAATGAATGAATACACCTCTAATTGGGTACGTTAACCACTATGTTTTCTGGTGCAAAATAGGTGATTATAGAGGTAAGGCCCATTGATATTTTCATTTCATTGAAACACTTGGATTGGATTGTGCATGACCTAATCCTAATAGATAGGAGAGTGTTATTAAGAAATCAAATTGTGTTTGACTCCATTATTTCACACCCAAATTAGTGGAGAATTTTTGAATCCTTGTATGAATGTTAATAGATAGATCTGGTGTAAAAAGGTGAATAAACTATTGCATATGGAATAATATTCATTTATGGTGAAAACCTAGGGAAAAATAGCATGATATAATTATAATATATATATAACATATATAATTACATGGATTAAGAAATGGTGGCAAACTAAGTTAGGTGGTGGCCATGTGTCATGCACCTACCCCAAATATAATAGTGTGTGTGTGTGTGTGTGTGTGTGTGTGTGTGTGTGTGTGTGTGTGTGTGTGTGTGTGTGTGTGTGTGTGTGTGTGTGTGTGTGTGTGTGTGTGTGTGTGTGTGTGTGTGTGTGTGTGTGTGTGTGTGTGTGTGTGTGTGTGTGTGTGTGTGTGTGTGTGTGTGTGTGTGTATTATAACTAAGTAATGTTGAGTGATTTTATAATTAAAAAGTGTGTCAAAATATTAGAATGAATGTCATTCATGATGCCCCAAAACTAATTAAAATTGGTACTAAATCCATGTATAAAACCTGAAATTATCTCTAAACAAAACTAGAACTGATCAATGGATTGAGTGGAATTCTAATAATTATATAAGATGTTATTTTCTAACTATTGGGATGAAAACATGTTGTTATAGACATGATCAAATTATGTCCTTGACCAAATTGAGTGTTTTTAATTGAAAACTAATTTATAATTAAAATTTGGGTATGAAATATGATCAATTGAGCAAAATTTATCTTTTGTTGTATGTGCAGTGATTTTTTTTAGATTAGTCTCTAATATAAGCCAATATGTGTGCCCATTATTTTTAGGTGATTTTTAAAGCATGTGCAATAAATTATCTCAAAATAATAAATTTATGCACATGTTTTTATATAACTATTTGAAATTTGGATTAATAATGATAACATTGAATAACATTGCATCATTATAAATAAACTGAGAAGTATGGTAATGTAAGATGCATGTAGAACCAAGAATACATAGTGTCATGTCTAAATATATTTTAGAAACAAGGAAAAAAATAAACATTGATGATATATTGATCATTTTATACTGATATAAAGAAACTTGGGTAAGATTCATGATGTCCATCATGGTATCAAAAGTTTGAGAAAACAAGAGTCAAAGCCATGATACACACACATTAACAATAAATGCAAAAGCATAAAAAACACATAATAAGGCCAAAGAGACACATATATGGAACACGTTTAAGTGTTACTCGCATATATATAAGAACATAGTAAGGCTTAGATCTATAATCAAGGACATGTTCAAATGTCCATAGTCTATATAAGTTGAATACACACAAAACATGAAGCAAGCAATCAAAAAATAAAAATATGCATAAATTAGTGAAGTTTTTATACATAATAAACTTGTAACATGATGATATTTAATAACTCAAGTATCCATTAATTTATCGATTTGAAATTAAAATGAGAAAATAATCATGCAATTTAATTCATTAAATTACAAATAATAGGGATAATCATATAATGTATAAACATGTGTAAAAAGGATTCACCCAATTAAATTTTTATAATGAGAGTAATAAGTATAAGGAATTTGACTAGTTTGAGTCTGAACAATTGGGGACTATGTTCACTCTGACAAGAGCACGATGTGTGATTATCTAGACTAAATTAGTTTTATCTATGTAAGTTTTCTAGGGTCTGAGATAGTATCATCACCTAAAATTACATTTTGAACTGACATCATGTATAATATAAAACTCACTAAATTACACATGTGAATCATGTTTGAAATAAAACTAGATATAGATAATTCTTCAAATATTGAATCACAAATCAAGTGATGTAAATGAACTAAACATATCATGCATAGGTCCTAGTTTTAAGAATTTTATGAAATATTATAATTTTTTATATTTATTGCATATATGAAACATGAAAAAAAGGAACACACTAACCAATAACTCCCACAAGAGCCTCAAAATCAATAGGTCATGTATAGAAAATATGTATGATGAGTTTTTCACTATGTGCATGTGTATCTTGGAGTCCCATCTCCGAATCTAAAGTGTGATCTTATCTTATAACATAATTACTCTCTATGTGAGGATGTTTTATAATATTATAGCTTTAAAAGTACTATGTCATGGTTCATTTAATTCACCCAAATGTGTATCATGATAAATATGTAATTGTGTGATCTAAGTGGAATTTTCAACTATTTTATTAGCTCAATGTCTTGATTTACATACTCATGAAAGGAATAAGTAAATATTTACATTATGGGATCTTTACCAGATTGTATCTCTTTAATTTTTATATATATGCACTTCAATTATGTTATCATATGTAAAATCCTATATCTTGTGCCTCAAATTTATGTGTATGTTAATAGTATGCTTGGGTATCCTATGATAATCACAAAAAACATTCTGACCAAATCCTTTTAGAAGAGGTTTATTCACATCAACCTCTTTAATAGGAGGGAATGATTTTATATGAAATTCTAATAAATTTTGTATAAGTGTATAAGGAAATTTTTTTTATTTGGTAAAATTTATTCATGAAATAATTTTTATCTTTTGAAACTATTTTTTATAATGTATTTTTTTTATTTTGTATAGGAGAATACTTTTGTGAGTCCAAGTACTTGAATGGATTAGTCATGCTAGGTATGTAATTCATAATGTTTAATTCCAACATCATGATAAGAGATCAAAAGACTAGGAAGAAATTTTCCTTGAACCCATAGACCTTTTCTATTCACTGCCTGTCTATATGTAACTCAAAATGCCTACCTATAGGTGTCTTCATGGAAACCAAACATGTTGAGAAGGAGCATTTTAGCTCAGGAAGGTTTTGATAATGATAAATTTATATTTTTAATCTTTAAGGAATCTCAAAACTCATTTTATTCTCAAAAACTAATTACTCTACCAAATTACTCATTCTCACTATCTATATGTGCAAAACCCACCTATAGCCATGAAAATATTTGTATGGAGAAGTTAGAGAAAGGTAAAAAATTATTTGGAATTATATTATGTTTAAAGGATCACAAAATAATTATGAGGGTTTCTAATTTGGTATTCAAACTATGATAAAACTTCCAAAGGAAATGATAAATGAAATGACTATAGATTTAGGGATCAAATCCCTAAAACATCAAAATAGAGACCTGAGCCAGTTTGGTAAGGTCATATAATAGGGTTTTTAATATTTTTAGTGAATCCTAATAACTATTCCTTATATCCCCTACATAGGATAAGGACTTTACAAAGGATGGAGGATAAATGACTAGTGGAAGATAGAAGTTGGAGGTATTCAATTTGCACTTTTATGGACTGAATTCAGGCAATAATACCTACAAGATTTGGAGATGCAAGGTGACTCTCACACCCAAGGTTGAAAATGGAACATATATTAATGATTAAATGACATTATAAAGTTAAAATACACATTACAGAGCATATGTATCATCAAAATATGTAGATATACTAAGTTTTGACCATGTTCACACCTATAGGTGTTCCTAACTCCAAGACTATCCACCTATACCAAGGGTCAAACTATCACACCATCTATAGCAAAGAATTAAGAATAGAGATATAAATTTTATTTGATTAAATTTTATTCCCAAATACATCATAGGATATCTAAAGTAACATGATACATTTTACAATGTAAATTCACACCTACAGGGTCTAAGTGGCTCCAATATATTTGGCTATAGGTGATTATAGGTAAACAATGAACTAAAACATGGTGTCTAATTGATGTTTTAGGATAGAAAAGGTGAGAAAATGGATCTAAATAATTATTAAATTATCATTTAAGTTTAAATAAATTTATTTAAACATTATCTCAAGCTCCAACTATGAAGGACCTTACTCATTCCAACATAGTTGACTGTGTTTGACTGTGGTGAACAGTGAGCTAAAGAGTTATGTTGTGATGTTTGTATTACATAAACACTAATAAAATTGGTCCCAAAATATTTTTAATGATAATATAAGATTATAAATAAACCTATTAAAATTTCCTTTAGGCTAAATTATGTAAGCAACCTACAAGTATGGTGTCTTGAAGCCAACACAACCAGGAAAATAACACATAATCTTGACCAATCAAGGTATGGGAAGAGTATGTGTAAGGATGGATTGATTAATATAGATATTAAAACATCAATAATTATCATATAATTATCTATAGTATCTTTATAAATGAAAAAAACATGACCCCAATGATACACATAGTCCATATGGTTGAACCTTGTGCATAGTCTACCTTTTACACAGTATGTCTTGGAATTTGAGGGAGTTGGAAGGACTAACGACCTAATAAAGGGATGAATTTTTGTGGATAAGGTATTTAAAACTTAGTAAAACTCCTAAAATTATCATTTTTTCTATTAAAATATGGGAACTACCCTCTATTTTGTCTCAAATAGAGGGCACTCCCCTAGAGTACAAATTGATAGGTCTTCAGGAATGGAGAGAAGGGGATGAACCAGGATCTGACTAAACTTTGAAAGGAGGTGTGGTATGTTTTAAAACATCCAAAAAAACATCATATACCTTTAATATAATGAGGGAACTTAATACGGTATTTGAAAACCTCAAATATGTAGATAGGGCTATTAGGTAATGTTTAGGCCTAAAGACCAAATGGGATACCAATATCACTTATAAATGTAGGAAGGTAATAGAATGGACTATTAAATTTTTATTTAAGAATAATAGATGTGTAAAATATATTTTTATGCATAAATTTTCATAGTAAGGACACCTTTGTCTTAGGACCATTTCAAGCTTACAGGGAATGGAGAAAAGGGCTCGAGTTGGCAATTTAGGATACTCACATCTTATTTAACACTTTACATGAGAGCCCAAGGAGATATAATATGTTACATATGGTAATTAAATTTATTCTTGAATGATTTTTAAATTTTTTTAATGTCATACCTTTATGAAACATCACTAAGGGTCAAAATTGTCTAAAACCCTACAAAACCCTTAAAAATGACCCAATTAGGAAAATGAGGTTGGATGGCTATCCAGATAATATGGAATGGGTATGTAAATGATATAAACCTAAATAATACTCTCCAATGACCCTTCCCATCCTATTTAGGTGTTTTGACCTATATGGATAGAGTATAAAATTACTTTCTTTGACTATTTGTGTATTGTTCAGGTTCTAAGGACTTTCAAGAAATGAAGTCAACTTTGGGAGGAATTAAGAGAATTAATATAACTAAATATGGTAATTTCATGATTCATCATAAATCCTACATGCCTCAACAAGAGCTATCATCTCATCTAATCAGAACTAGCATAGTGAAAATGATAGTGAGAAGGGTGAAAAATTTAAGTGAAATCCTTTTTAAGATGTTTCTGATGCTTCTAAGTCCATGGAGGGTCTTTACAACTATCATCCACTCAATTTTATGTATTTTAATGATAAATTGAATCCTTTTTGGAATCCAAGTGTGTAAGGTGTGTGAAAGAGGAGTTTATTTGATTACAAGTAGTGATGGCTCACTTCCAGGATTCCAAATGATTAAGAATGCAACTAATACATGGAGAATAATGTCTACAACCCTTAACACTCAATAGAATCATGAGACCTATCTTTAGTTAGTTTTGGGATGTTCTAATAGAGTTAAATGATGAAGGCAATTTTCTAAGCCATTAAATGGAATTTCATGCCACATTTCAAGATTTTCATGACTTGGGGTGCCACTTGTCTTTTTTGACCTTACATGATCAGTTTAACATTCTCTTCTCATGCACATGTAACTCCTTTTCACAGATTGACACTTGTCCTTATGACATTTGGACTTATTTCTTCTCTTCTCTCTCTTAAGTTTTATAAGAACTATCCATTTTAGCTATTTTAAGTATGGTCCATCTGAGTATGGTGAATCCCTACTCATTTGTATACCATGGATCAATAAAGACTACTAAATTTACCTATTTTATATCTATTGATAGTGTCTTCACTTGAATTATTTATCATGCTAAGTGATGACTATTGTCTCTTTAGTATTGTTCTATCATTATCTTACATATTTATAGCTTCAAAGCTTCTTCTTATAGGTCATTTAAAGTGTTCTATGAAGTGTCAAGGTTGAGTGAATTAGTCTATTCAAATAGTGCCATTACAGGCATTTTTTCTAGTCCTCCTATACTAAACATTCATCATAACCTCATAATTGCATACTGATGTAAGAAGATTCATATTAGGGAAGTGTATGCCTAGTTAGTCCCTTGGTCTCATGTGTGACATGCAACTAGTTGGTAGTCATCAATTAATTTTTTATATCACCACCTTTAGGATAGTTTAATTTCAATTTTCTCTCCCTTTTCCTTACAATCATAGGTGTAGTATTGATCTAAAATTGGTACATCAAGTGAGCTAGCCCTGTCTAGATATTTAACTCATTATTAGGCTACCCACATCCTAGAGGTGTTTCAATTATGCCATTTGGATGAAGAAAACTAAGACATCTCCTTAAAGGGTGAAAATAAAAGTGACAATAGTTTTTGGCATACCTGGTGGAACTCATTGTTTAATAAGTTGAAATATTTTTGGTGTTGTCTTTTAACACATCAGCCTTTGAAAGCATCTATCTAAGCATCAATTGTGACTCCAAATTATGTTATCTAGTCAAGCAGCCTAGGTTTTCCTTTTCAAGATTATTGTTAATTTTTATTTGTGTTTTTGATTCCCAATGAAGTTCCATGGCTATTTTTGGTGTTGAGTCTTGTTTTACACAAGTTGATGAGATATCTCAAGCTTATGGTATTCCCTATCAGCCTTTGTATGATTCTTATCAGGCTTTTCATGATCTTTACCAACTTCAATATGACCTTTATCAACCTTGTCATGAATTTTATCAATCTTATAACTAGCCTTCTCAATATCTTGCTCGTCCTAGTTAACCTAGTCACTTTCAAAATCAGTCCATTTCAACTTTCAATCAAACTCTCTTGGGCTATGAGAGATACATGATAGATCTTGATGCATAAAGGGGACAAGGTCAAGATGTTCCAAGTCATCTCATTCATAATGTGAGATATGCATTAGATATGGTTCAAATATATTGGGAACCTATTAAGAGAGTGAATTAGCAAAGGATCACGAGTGAGATGATAGATGTGAGTGGCCTAGTTTCATCCTTAGAAGATAAGTTAAGAATTCATGAGGAGCAATCTCACCAAATATATCAGCCCTCATATCCACCTCCCCAATATTTCTATTATTTCTACTTGACCCATACTCATGAAAACAATCAAGCTTATCAAAATCATCTTTTTCCCAATTAGTTGGAGGAGAGAGTTGGAAAGACAAACTTTATTTTTGAAGCAAACCTTGATAGGCATATTGATTTAGCCATTAATCAAATGAATTAGTACATATTAATAGAAAAATAAGTGGAATATAAGCCCTTATTTCCCTCTCCTATTACATCCCCACATTAAGAAGAGACTTCTATATATGAAATCCTAAGTTGGAGATAAGGTAGAGAATTTAAGCCTAAGGAGACCAAAATTTACTTAAACACTTCAACCACTCCTCAAAATACATCACTACCTCAAGAAGAGACTCCTAATTATAAAATCCTAAGTTGGAATAAGGTATTGGAATAATGGGAAAAGAAAGGGGATAAAATATTAAATAAAGAATGTGAAGTTGAGAAAGAGCTTGATCCTATGCAAGACCCTCCCATCCTTCCTCAAGAGACCTCTTGATTTCCATATCAACCCTCTTTTACTATTTATCCTCATGAAGATTTCCATCAATTTCAAAAGTGAGTTTTCCAGGATAACCTAGCCAATCAAATTGATGAGTTAGATTTGAGAATGAAATTGTTGATTCAAGGTGTGATACAAGGTTTAGAGCTAAAAGAAGATCATATGCCTAAACAAACCTCATATAACCTTCCTCAAGATACTACTCAAGCTGAATCAGATGTAAATGAAGTGATTTTAAAATGGAAGGAAGAAAACCAAGATATTTTATCCAAAGTTTTGCTTCTCCCTCCTCAAGATCTCCAAAAATGATCCCCTATAATTCATTATCAATCTTATGTTGATTTATATGTTCTACCTCCAGCAACTAGTTCATATTGTCTTCACATAATAAACCTTTTCCTTGATGTACCTATGGTATGAGAACCTAAAGAGGAGAATTTGGTTGATAATAATTTATAACTCTTGCTTGAAGAAAACATAGATCCTTGGTAGCCTCATTGGGTTAGGTCACCTGATTATAAAATACATAGCATTGACATCACAAAGAAGGAGAAAGAAATTGAGGATCTTGAAATATTTGAGAAGTGAAGACATATTATAATAGTTGAGGTAAAAATTGAGATCCCTAAATAGGTTATAAACACTGAAGAAGAGATGATTTATTATGTTGAGTCTTCTTATTATGTTGATATTGAAGAATGTCTTCTTTTTGTCAAAGAAGAGGAAATAATCATTAGTTATTCCATCACTATCCAAGATATCATAAATGAGAAGAACAAGTCTCTAATCAACCTTGGGATGAATTGTTTCCAATAATTGGAGCATGTTATACTCCTCTTCAAGAATTCTATGATCTAGTCAAAAATGGAGAAGGCATCCTTGACACTCAAGTGGGTGTGAAAAAAAGAAGCAACTTTCTAGATTTGTCCTCTTCTGAGGTATATGCATCTCATGATGAAATGTTTGAAATTATCAAAATGGGTTATCATATTCTCAACTAGTTGGGAGAAATACATCAGGTTTTGAAGGATAGAACAAGCTTTCATTAGAATCAATCTTCCAAGGAATAAGAAACTACTCTTCTTGAATCCATGCCTACCAAAAAGATACAAGTTTATCATGAGATAAATAATTAGCAGTAGTAAGAGGTATGTTTACAAATTTAATATGAATAAATTTACATTAGAGAGCTATTTAATAATTATATACTTGAGATTAGATCAAGTGAAGTGCTAAGGAATAGGTATGATCTACTAATAATCTAATATAAGGAGAAACATGCTTGACACTATGATTCATCTCATGAAGAAGAATATTCAAGGAAATTTCCTTTTGATATTGGAAAGGAAGTATGTTTATTTTATATTTGTATATAGTTTTTTTTTTCTATTTTCCCTAAGTGCTTTGAGCACATGTGTGTAACTTGTTAGTGTGTTTACTTTACTTTGTGTGTCTCATTTGTTTTGTGTGGTTGAGGTAATTAGTTGTCTTATCTTGCTCAAAGCCTTATTGTCAAGTGTCAAGTATTCTTGTATTGTTTTAGACTTTAGATGACTCCCTAAGCCCATGGATAGGATAAGGCTACTGATTTGTAGCATAATAGGCATGCTACCCATATGATCACCAATTTATTAACCAAATTTAACCCTATAAGTTAAATTAGGACCCCTATAGGTAAAAACTTGATTTTTATGTATTTTTAGGGGTCTAGTATTATGTCGTAGGGTGTCTTATAAGTCTTTTGATGTCATTTCATATCATTTTAGCCTTGGTCTTAGTCATTTTAATCTTTATGTCTTTTTGAGCCATTTAAAGAACATAAAAGGAGCATCAATGACTTGTATGGACTTGTTGGGTAAAATTAAGGTTTAAAAATGTGATGTCACTCCCCATGTGTCCTAATAAGTCTTAAGTAACTATTTCAAATGGAAAAGTGGTAGGTTTCTCAAAAGAAAGAGTAGTTTTCTTGGAAAAAGGAAGAGTTTGACACTTGTACAACCCATAAAGCAGTGTGACACATATGAAAAGGTTTTGATATGACTCTTAAACTTAATAAAACTCATTTACACACTTTAAATACTCTATAAGTTCCAAATTTGAGCTAAAATCATTCTTCTCCTTCACCCTTGTAGACACATATAACTAGTCAGTGTGTTTACTCTTGGTATGAATAGTTGGAGAGAATACAAGTAAAATGCCTTTGAGAGGTGATATTAAACTCATATAGTTTAAATTAAATAAAAATATTTTGAATATTAGTTAGTTGTGATTTATGAATCATATCTAACAAGTTGACTATGTTTTTCTGCTCACTATTTCCTGCACCCTATAGGTTTTACTTTGGTTTGGATAAGTCTATACAATCCATTTCGATAAATTATTTCTAGATGATTTTTTCTCTATCATAAAATGGTATCCATTCTTGGTTTATATTTTTAATATTTTTTTATGAGAAAATCATCTCAAGTTTGTAGTTTGATTTCATTTGAAGATAGTAGGCATGTTTCCACCATTTTCATGATTTGGTAGTGATTATAGTAGATGATATGGGTTCATTATAATGTTTTATATTTTATATTTATCACCTCCCATTTCAATATAATTATCCAAATCAACATTTCATGAATTTTCAGTCGTATACAACATATACAGCTAGGTAACCATGAATATAAATTTGCAGGCATCCCTATAAAAATATATCACATTGAAAATGAGGTTTTAAATCTTGAATGAAGATTTGAAATATCCTAATGTTTAATTAAAACATCAAGATAGGATATCACAATAATATGAAGGAATTTTACTTGAATACAAACCTATTTTACTCACTGTCTATCTATATGTAACTTAGAATGCCTACCTACAGGTGTCTTCATGGAAACCAAGCACATTGAGAAGGAGAATTTGAGATGATCAAGGTTTTGATAGTGATAAATTTATATTTTTAATCTTTTTTAAAGATTAAAACTCATTTGAATCTCACAAACCATGTATTATACCAAATAACTCATTCTCACTACCTGTATGTGCAAAAAACCCACTTGCATGTCACACTGGCAGACCCATAATAATACTTGTATGAAGAAGTTAGATCATGGTGAAACATTATTTAGAGTTATATCATGTTAAAGATATAATAATATACTTATGAGGGCTTATAAATTGGTAGGAAAACTATGATCAAACTTTCAAAGGAAATGACTGTAGATTTAGGGATCAAATCCCTAAAACATCAAAATAGAGACCTAAACCATTTTGGTAAGGTAATATAATAGGGTTTGCATAATAATAAATATTACTTGTATAATATACATAAGATATGTAATATACAAATTATGGAGTGTAAATTGCTAGTGGAAGATAGAAGTTGGAGGTTTCCAAGTTGCACTTCTATGCACTAAATTTAGGTAGTAATACCTACAGGATTTGGAGATACAAGGTGACTCTAGCACCCAAGGTTGAAAATGGAACATATATTCATGATTAAATGACCTTATCAAGTGAAAATACATATCAAGGATCATATAAATCATGAAAATAGGTTGATATACTATGTTTTGATCATATTCACACCTATAGGTGTACCTAACTCCAAGACTATTCACCTACAACCAAGGGTCAAACTCTCACACCATCTATAACAAGGACTTAATAATAGAGATATAAAATTTAGTTGATTCAAGGTGAATATAAAATACCTTAGAGGATATCCAAATAAAAATTACACATATTCCAATTTGAATTCACACATACAAGATCCAAGTGTCTCCAACACAATCAGTTGTAGGTGACTGCAGGAAGATAGTGAACTGAAACATGGTGTCTAAGTGATGGTTTAGGATATAAGTGAATATATGGGTATAAATAATTGTTAAATTAACATTTAATATTTAATAAATCCATTTAAACATTATCTCAAGATTCAACTATGTAGGACCTTACTCATTCCAACATAGTTGAATGTGATTGACTGTGGTGAGCAATGAGCTAAAGAGTGATGTTATGATGTTTTTATTATATAAAAACTAATAAAAATTATCCCAATAGATTTTTTATGACCATATTATATTATAAATAAATATATTAAAATTTTATTTAGGATAAATTATGAAATTAACCTACAGGTATGGTGTCTTGAAGCCAACACAGTCAGGCAAATTACACACAGTCTTAACTAATCAAGGTATGGGAAGAGTATGTGTAAGGATATATTAATAAAAATATAGATATTAAAAACCAAATAATTATAATATTATTATATTTATGATCTTGATAAAGTAAAAAAATCAAAGAGAGGACCTCAGTGATATACACACAGTCCATATGGTTGAACCTTGTGCACAGTCTACCTTTTGCACAATCTATCTTCAAATTTGAGGGAGTTGGAAGATCTAAAAAACTAAAAAATGGATTAATTTTTATGTAAAATGTATTTAAAACTTATATAAACTAATATAATTATCATTTTGTCTATTAAAATAGGGGAAGTACCCTTTATTTTGTCTCAAATAGAGGGTACTCCCTTAGAACACAAATTGGCAGGTCTTAAGGAATGTAGAGAAAGGGATGAACTAGGAACTGAATGAAATTTGAAAGGATATTTTTGAAGTTGAAACACGTCCAAAAAAAACATAATATACCTTTTATATAAGGAGGTAACTTAACAGGGTATTCCAAAACCTCAAATATGTAGACACGTCTGTTAGGTAGGGTTTATGCCTAAAGACCAAATGGGAGACCAATGTCACTTATAAATTTAAGAAGGTATTATAATGGACTAATACATGTTTATGGAATAATAATATACATGAAAAATATCTTGGTATTCATAAAGGTTCACAAGAAGGACACCTTTGGCTTAAGACCATTTCAAGCTTATAGGGAATGGAGAAAATGGCTTGAGTAGCCAATGTGGGACACTTACATATCCTTTAAAAATTTGCATGAGAGACTAAGGGGGTAAAATATTTTAGATAGGATAATTAATTTTAGATGGCTCTCAACTTCCTTGGACTCATTTACACACTTGACATACTCTGAAAGTGCCAAATTTGAGCTAAAACTATTTTGCTCCTTCTTCACCCTTATAGACACACAAAACCAATCAGTAGGTTTATGATTGGTTTGGATAGTTTGAGAAATTATAGGTAAAATTAATTTGGGAGGTGATATTAAATTAATATATCTTAATTTACATAATAATATTTTAAATATTGTTCAGCTATGCTTTATGAATCATCTCTAACAAGTTGACTATGGTTTTCTACTCACTATTTCCTGCACTCTATAGGGTTTGCTTTAGTTTGGAGAAGTACATATAATAAATCTTGATATGTTGTTTCTAGATGATTTTTTATATCTCCTAAAATTATCTCCATGATTGGTTTATATTTTCAAGATGTTTTTATGATCAAATCATCTCAAGTTTGTAGTTTTGTCTCACTTGAAGATAACAGGCATGTTTCCACCATTTTCATTATTTTCATGATTTAGTAGTGATTATAGGGGATGATATGGGTTAATTATCAAATTTTAAATATTATATTGATATATTCCAATTTAAATCTCATTCTCCAAAGCAACATTCCATGAATTTACAATCGTATGCAACATATACAGTTAGGCAACCATGAATATGCATTTGCAAGCATATCTATAGAAAGATATCACATTGAAAATGAGGTTTTAAATATTGAATAAAGATTTGAAATATCTTAATTTTTAATTCCAACATCATGAAAATATACCAAAATATTAGGAAGGTAATTTCCTTGAACACATAGACCTTTTCTACTTACTAGCTATCTATATGTAACTCAGAATGCCTACCTACATGTGTCTTCATGGAAACCAAACACATTGAGATTGATAATTTGATATGAGAAAGGATTTTATAGTTATAAAGGTATATTTATAATCGTATATAAATCTAAAAACTCATTTGAATCTCATAAACCATGTATTCTACCAAATTACTCATTCTCACTACTTGTATGAGCAAAAAACCCACCGACAAGTCACACTAGTAGAGCCATGAAAATAATTGTACAAATAAGTTAGATCATGGTGAAACCTTATTTGGAGTTATATTATTTTAAATGGATCACAACATAATTATGAGGTTTGATAATTTGGTAGGAAAACTATGATAAACCTTCCAAAGGAAATGACTGTAGATTTAGGGATTAAATCCATAAGACATCAAAACAAAGACCTGAGCCATTTTGGTAAGGTCATATAATAGGTTTGTTAATATTTTGATTGAATATTAATAAATATGGCTTGTATCCTCTACATAGGAGATGAAATCTGTAAAGGATGGAGGGTAAATGACTAGTGGAAGATAAAATTTGGAGGTATCCAAGTTGCACTTTTATGCATTGAATTCAGGTAGTAATACCTATAGGATTTAGAGATGCAAGGTGACTCTAGCACCCAAAGTTGAAAATGGAACATATATTAATAATTAAATGAAATTTTAAAGTGAAAATACATATCAAAGATCACATGTATCATGAAAATAGGTTGATATGATGAGGTTTTACCATATTCACACCTACATGTGTGCTTAACTCCAAGACTATTCACCTATAGCCAAGGGTCAAACTCTCACACCATCTATCTATAGGACTTAAGCATAGATATATAAAATTTAGTTGATTTGAGGTAACTAAAAAAAATCTTAGAGGATATATAGAGGAATATGACACATTTCCCAATGTGAATTCACACCTATAGGGTCCAAGTGGCTCCAACTCGGGTAGCTATAGGTGACTATATGCAGATAGTGAACTAAAAAATGGTGTATAAGTGATGGTTTAGGATAGGTAATGTGATAAAATGGGTCCAAATAATTTTTAAAATATCATGAAATATTCAATAAATTTATTTAAACATTATCTCAAGCTCCAAATATGTAGGACCTTACTCATTCCAACATAGTTGACTGTGGTGAATAGTGAGCTAAAGAGTGATGTTGTGATGTTTGTATTGAATAAACACTAAGAAAATTTGTCCCAAAATATTTTTAATTAACCTATGATATTATAAATAAACCTATGAACATTTAATTTAGGATAAATTATGCCATCAACCTATAGGTATGGTGTCTTGAAGGGAACATAGTCAAGAAAATTACACACAGTCTTAACCAATTAAGGTATGGGAAGAGTATGTGGATGGATGGATTAATGAATATAGATATGAAAACCTAAATCATTATAATATTATTATCTATAGTATATTTACAAATTAAAACAAGAAAAGAAAGGACCCCAATTATACACACACAATCCATATGGTTGAACCTTACACACAGTCTACCTTTTACATAGTCTATCTTGGAATTTGAAAGAGTTGGAAGTTATAATGATGTTAAAAAGGGATGAATTTATGTGTAAAATGTATTTAAAACTTATATAAACTCCTAAAATTATCATTTTGTTTGGGTAAATAGGGGAAGTACCCTTTATTTTGTCTCAGATAGAGGGTGCTCCCTTAGAGATTAAATTGGTAGGTCTTGAGGAATGGAGAGAAAGGGATGAACTAGGAGCTGAATTAAATTTGAAAATATAAGTGGGAGTCTATATCAAATACAAAAAAACATACTATACCTTTCAAATAAGGATGTAACTTAATAATTTATTCTAAAACCTCAAATATACAGACATGTCTGCAAGGCCGGGTTTAGGCCTAAAGACCAAATGGGATACCAATGTCACTTTTAACTTTAAAAAGGTACTCCAATGGACTAAGAAATGTTTATGGAATAATAATATATGTTTAAAATATATTTTTATGAATAAACATTCATAATAAAGGCCACCTTTGGCTTAGGACCATTTCAATCCTATAAAGAATGGAAAAAATGGCTTGAGTGGGAAATTTGGGACACTCACATATCCTTTAAAACTTTTCATGAGAGCCTAAGGAGATAGAAGATTTTAGATATTATCCTTAACTTGAGATAACTCTTAAAATTACTTAGAATTATTTTCACACTTGACATACTCTAGAATTGCCAAATTTGAGCTAAAATAATTTTTCTCCTTCTTCACCCTTCTAGACACACAAACCCAATCAGTAGGTTTATGCTTGGTATGGATAGTTGAAGAAATTACAAGTAAAATTCCTTTAGGAGCTGATATTAAACTTAGATATATTGATTTGTATCACAATATTTTGAAGACTGGTTAACTTTACTTTATGAATCATCTCTAACAAGTTGACTATATTTTTCTACTCACAATTTCTTGCACGCTATAGGTTTTTCTTTGGTTTGTATAATTTTGTACAATTAATTTGGATGTTTTGTTTCCATATTATGTTTTATCTTTCCTCAAATTATATCCTTGTTTTATTTAGAGTTTTAACATGTTTTTATGAGCAAATCATCTCAGGTTTGTAGTTTGGTCTCATTTTGATCCAAAACTTAGAAGTTTTGATCGATAGATATTTCAAGAAAATGAAAATAGAATAATAAAAATGAATTATCTGAGAAGAGATGTTTTATTACTCAATATTACAATATAACTATATGTTTATCTCTGGGAAGAGATGTCTGATTTCCATTTTGAGTTACATCTTCATTCATACACATTTTGAAAGTAGGAGGAGGATGTGGAAGGCCAAAAATATCAAGGGAGATTAAGTGGTTTGACTTACATGATTTAAAAAAATATAGAATTTGAGGAATTATTATCTTTAGAAACTTACTATTTTTAGACTACACTACTAAAATTTAAATTTGGGGTTCTTCAATTGGGTTTTCTAGGGTTAAAAACCATTAACCAAATATTGGTGCCATCTTACAATGTTCTCATTCTTATATTTCCAACAATTAAAATGGGGAGTCAATTAGAGATAAGGTTCAAAAGTTATGGCTCCCGAAAGTTTCATCATCAATTGGGGTAGAACCGTCACCTGAATTTTCACCTAAATTATTGCCCATATCACATTTGAAGATAGCAGGCATGTTTCCACCATTCTCATGATTGTCATGCTTTGTTAGTGATTTTAAGGGATGATATGGTTTCATTATCACATTTTATATTTTATCTTGATCTCCTCCCATTTCAATCTAATTCTCCAAAGTAAAAATCCATGAATTTACAATCATATGCAACATATACAATTAGGAAACCATGAATATAAATTTGTAGGTATCTCTATAGAAATATATCACATTAAAAATTAGGTTTAAAATCTTGAATGAATATTTTAAATATCCAAATGTTCAATTCCAACATCATTACAATATAAAAAAAGACTAGGAATTTAGTTTCCTTTAACACATAGACCTTTTCTACTCACTATTTGTCTATATGTAACTTAGAATGCCTACCTACAAGTGTCTTCAAGGAAACCAAGCATGTTGAGAAGGATAATTTGAGATGATAACGGTTTTTATAGTGATAAAGTTCTATTCAAAATATTTTATAAATATCAAAACTCATTTTAATCTCACAAACCATGTATTCTACCAAATTAATCATTCTCACTTCCTATATGTGCAAAAAACCCACCTACATGTCACACTAGCAGAACCATGAAAATATTTTTAAAAATAAGTTAGATCATGGTGAAAAATTATTTGGAGTTATATTTTTATGAAAGGATCATAATATACTTATGAGGGTTGAAAATTAGGTAGGATAACTATGAGAAATATTCCAATGGAAATGACTGTAGATTTAGGGATCAAATCCATAAAACATCAAAATAGAAACATGAGCCATTTTGGTAAGGTCATATAATAGGGTTGTTAATAATTTGAGTGGATCATAATAACCATTAATTTTATTTTGTACATAGGAGATGAAATCTATAAAGGATGGAGGGTAAATGACTAGTGAAAGATAGAAGTTGGAGGTCTCCAAGTTACACTTTATGCACTGAATTTAGGCAATAATACCTACAGGATTTGGAGATGCAAGGTGACTCTAGCACCCAAGGTTGTAAATGGAACATATATTCATGATTAATTGAACTTATCAAGTGAAAATAAATATCAAATATCATAGGGATCATGAAAATATGTTGATATACTAAGTTTTGACCATATTCACACCTACAAGTATGCTTAACTCTAAAACTATTCAACTACAACCAAGGGTCAAACTCTCACATAATATATAACAAGGAATTAATCATAGAGATATTAAATTTATTTCATTAATGGTGACTCTAAAATACCTTAAAGGATATCCAAAGGAACATGAAACATTTTGCAATGTGAATTCACACCTACAAGGTCTAAGTGGCTCCAACACAATCAGTTGTATGTGACTGTAGGTAGATAGTGAATTGAAACATGGTTTATAATTGATGGTTTGGGCTAGGTAAGGTGATAAAATGGGTCCAAATAATTTTAAATTATCATGGAATCTTAAATAAAGGTATTTAAACATTATCTCAAGATCTAACTATGCATTACCTTAATCATTCCAACATGGTTGACTGTGGTGAACAGTGAGCTAAAGAGTGATGTTGTGATGTTTTTATTTCATAAAAACTAAAAAAATTTGGCCCAAAATACTTTTAATGACCCTAGGATTTTATAAACCTATTAATATTTTATTTAGGCTAAATTATGAAAGTAACCTATAGGTATGGTGTCTTGAAGCCAACATAGTCAAAAAAATTACACACAATCTTGACCAATCAAGGTATGGGAAGAGTATGTGAAAGATTAATTAATAAATATAGATATTAATTCCTCCATAATTATCATAGTAGTATTTATATGATATTTATAAAGTAAAAAAATCAAAGAGAGGACCTCAATGATACACACACAGTCCATGTGGTTGAACCTTGCACACATTATGCCTTTTGCACAGTCTATCTTAGAATTTGAGGGAGTTGGAAGGTCTAAAAACATGAAAAATGGATAAATTTTTGTGGAAAATTTATTTTTAATTTAGATAAACTCTTCCAATGATCATGTTTTTTGGACAAATAGGGGAAGTACCCTTTGTTTTGTCTTAGATAGAGGGTACTCCCTTATAGAATAATTTGGTAGGTCATGAGGAATAGAGAGAAAGGGATGAAATGGGAGATAAATTAACTTTGAAATAATATGTGGGAGGTTTTAAAACATATAAAAAAAACATAATATACCTTTCACATAAGGAGGTAACTTAACAGGGTATTCCAAAACCTCAAATATGTAGACACGTCTGTTAGGTAGGGTTTAGGGCTAACGACCAAATGGGATACTAATGTCACTTATAACTTTAGGAAGGTAATATAATGGAATTTTAAATATTTATGGAAGAATAATAGATGTTTAAAACCTTTTTTTATGAATAAATGTTCACAAGAAGGCCACCTTTAGCTTAAGACCATTTCAAGCCTATAGGGAATGGAGAAAATGGCTCGAGTGGGAAATTTGGGACACTCACATCTACTTTAAAAAATTTCATGAGATCATAAGGATATATAATATGTTATATATTATCCTTAAATTTATTCTTGAAAGATGTTTTTAGGGTTTGAACATCAAACCTTTTTGATAATCGTTAAGGGTTAAGACTATCTAAAAGCCTGCAAAACCCTTGGAAATGACATAGCTAAGAAAACAAGGTTGGAGCCATATATAGATAATATGGAATTGGTATGTAAATTATTGAAACCTATAGGATAATATACAATTACCCTTCCCATCCACTTCAATTGTTTCATATATGTATGAATAGGGTATATAATTTCTCTCTTTAGCTATTTTTTACATTATGAAAATTCTAAGAACTTTTAAAAAATGAAATAAACTTTGAGAGGAAGATTGATATTTATTATAAATAAATATGGCCATTTTATGCTTCATCACAACTCCTAGGTGCCTCAATAAGATCTCTCATCTTAGCCAGTCAGAACTGGCATAGTGAACATGATAGTGAGAAGAGTGAAAACTTCAAGTGAAAACCTTTTAAAGGTGTGCCTAATTCTTCTAAGGCCATGGAGGGTATTTATAAGTGTAATTAACTCCATTTTATTTATTTTCATGAGAAACTAAATCCTTTTTGGAAGCCAAGTGTGCAAGGTGTGTGAAAGAGTAGTTTCTTTAATTGCGGGTAGTGATGGCTCACTTCCAATGGACTCTAGATGATTAGAAAAGTAGACAATACATAGAGAAGCATGTTTGAAACCATTCCCTCCTATTCAAATCATGTTACCTATCCATAGTTATTTTTGGGATGTTCTAATAGATCTAAATGATGAAGTTAGTTTTTTTAGCTAGCAAAAAGAATTTCATGCCACATTTCAAGAGTTTCATGACTTGGAGTTCCACTTGCCTTTTTCAACCTTGCATGATGAGTTTAACATTATATTATCATGCACATGTAACTCATTTTATCATATTGACACTTTTCCTTGTGACCTTTGTACTTCTTTCTTCTCTTCTCTCTCTCAAGTTCTATAAGAACTAGCCATTTTGGCTATTGTAAGGATGGTCCACCTAAGTATGGTGAAGCCATACTAATTTGTATACCATGGATCAATAAATAATAGTTAATTTACCTCTTTTATAACTATTGATAGTTTGTTCACTTGAATTATTTATCTTGCTTAGTGATTACTATTGTCTCTTTAGTATTGTTCTCTCATTCTCTTACCTATTTATAGCTTCAAAGCTTCTTCTTATAGGTCATTTAAAGTGTTCTATGAAGTGTCAACGTTAAGTGAATTAGTCTATTAAAATAGTGCCATTATAGGCCTTTTTTCTAGTCCTCCTATACTAAACATTCATCATAACCTCATAATTAAATATTGGTGTGAGAAGATTCAGATTAGGGAAGCGTATGCCTAGTTAGTCCCTTGGTCTCATGTATGACATGCAACTAGTTGGTAGTCATCAATTAATTTGGTGTATCACCACCTTTAAGATAGTTTAATTTCAGTTTTATATCCCTTTTCCTTACAATAATATGTGTAGTAATGATCTAAAAGTGGTACATCAAGGGAGCTATCCCTAACTAGAGATTTACCTCATTATTAGGCTACTGATAGTTGAGAGGTGTTTCAATTGTGCCCTTTGGATGAGGAGAGATGAGATATCTCATCAAAGGGTACAAATCCAAGTGATAATAGTTATATTCATTGATATAATACCAATTGGTGGACACTACCCTTGATATTATCTAGTAATTTATTTATTTTTATATTTCATTGTATTCATATAAAATCCAAATGTATGCAAAAATGAAATATTAAAAATAATTTATTTTGAAAAAATATCAAACATAACCCTTTTAATCAAAGTTTTTATAATTGTTACCGGTATAAATGATTTGGTAGTTTGTTAACCAATCTTATATTGATTATCTTTATATTTCACCATTTCTATGTGAATTAAATCAGTTTAAATTTATAAAATTGATTTCATAATATTTATATTTGAATCCTTACTTGGTATTTAAATTTATGAGTTAGGCATGTATCTTAATGCATGTTTTCCTTTTTAAGTATATGTTTAAATATGATGAAGAATGTATTTTTTATTTATTTATGATTCATTATCTATATATAAAATATTTTATAAATATGTTAATCTAAATACGTGTGTATAATAAACTCCTTTTTGAATATTAAGAATAAAATCTTGGACATGTTTTTGAATATATTGTACTTGATTTATTTTGACCCTATTGGATATATTATTTCCTAAATCATGAGCATATGTGAAGGAATCCTTAGGTGAATGAGGAATAATAAAATAACTAAGAAGATCCACTAAATAAATATTAACATGGTATTTTATATTAAATACCAATTTTAAATCTATGAAATCATAACCATGTTAGGAAACTAATAACAAGGAAAAATAGAAGCCCTATAAACATTCCTAATTAGGATTTTATAATTTTGAATCAATAGAGGGGTTAATCAATGTGTTTTAGAAAATTTTTGATAAAAATGTTTTAATATAATTATACACACTTCTGATTAAAATCAAAGTGAACATATATTTAATAAATTACATAAACTAATTTGGAACTTACTAAATTTATAAATATACTAAAAAATAAAACATAAAAGAAGGATCATTTATCTAGAAAATAAGATATGTAGGACTGCAAGTGTAACCATGAAATTCATTGTATGACTATTGAGGTCATTGTGAATAAGGAACATGACTTCAAATTCACCTAGGATAATGTCATTATAGCTAGATGAGGTTGGCTTTCACTGGTGTCTTTATAAAGTGTTGATGTCTGATAGGTTTTTATCCCTCAATGTAGAAATAAAATTGTGCAACTTCACCTGTAGGTCACATGTGTGGTTATATCTATGTGATTCACTATGGAATACATTATTTTTATTATTCTTCACTTGGAATTTTTAACTCAACAAACCATAAATAATAAATAGATTAAATGGAAAAAGGGGGTTAATATTTGAATTTGTGCTTGGCCTCAACACCCCTTATGTTTAGTGTTGCCTACATACCAATACTTAAAAGAGGGATCAAACTCTATGTAGTTATCTAATGATACGATGGTGTTTATGAAATACTATTTTAATGCTATATGTTGGTGCAATAATGGTGTGTTTAAGTTCTGTGAAAATGAATTTTGACCTTGGAAGAGTATGAAAACTTAGCACAAGACTAATATGACTATACATTCTAAACATTGTGAAGAATGTGTGATTTTTTTCAATTTACAATAGATATTCTAGTGATTTTTAATCATTTGAGCCTCTAGTGAATAGTGGTTTTAAAATGTGGATTTATAGTGATACCTTAGAAAATTCTTAAAATGGGGCTTAAAAAATGTGTGGGATGACCTATTTGGTGAAATTAAATTTTATCAAATAGTCATTATTTTGTGGGAGAACATATTTGGTAGATTCAGACACTACTAGAAATTAGATAGTCATAAAGGAATAGTCTTGTCTGACAAGTAGAGATAGCTAAACTAGAACTGTGGGTAGTTTGATAGTGAGTTTAGGCTACTTTGAGTTAAGAATAAGAATTTAATACATTATATTTTCTCAAATTTAGGATTCATATGCATAGAGGTAAAGGAATAATGGCTTAGAGTAATTGAATTTGGGCATGAACTAAGTGTGTATAGAATTATGGTCACAAGTATATTATTTTAGTGATAATTATTAATATTTGTGTCTAGAGTGAGAGGAATAGGGGTTAAAGGAATAATTTTAAAATTAAAAACTCAATTAAACCCAACAATGGACCTAAAGGTCAAATTGGAAATAATAAAAACAATAATGAAAAGTTTAATAGTGGGAGAAAGCCCTAAAAAACAAACTCCTAGTATGTGGATGATTTAAATGTTGTGAAGATCACTATGTTAATCATTTACATCTTAAATGATCTAGGGGTTAAGAGGAAACTAGATGGACAACATAATTAATATGTATTAAATAAGTTATATGTGGAATCAATTTATCAAATGATAGATACTATGAAATACAATGCGGTAAATCATAGGAAATAAAGAATAAATTGAAAAGTATATAATTAGAATAGAAATTCTATATTATGGTGAGTTTTATGCAATCTAGGAGATCTTATGATGTTTTCATAGACTTACTAACTCTATTATTATCTATGGTTCTACTCAATGTATTTTTAACCATTGAAAATGGATTATAAATTATTATATAATGTAAGAAGATGAAGCATTAGCTAAACCATTAAAATAGTTGGTATCAACCACTTCATAATTACTAAGTGTAGTGACATTACTAACTATAATTACTAGTGAGTTTTTATCTAAGTTAATAACACTACAAGATTTCTATGTTAATACAATGCTAGAATACTAAGGAATGACTTAGCATGTAGGTGTGTAACCTATTGAAACAATTGCTAATGTAAGCACAAGGCTGAATGTGCAATGGTAGTGAAGTGTAACATGATATAATGACCTAGATCAAACTAGATCAATCACCCTTAATTGAAGAGAAATGATCCCCATTGCATACATTTATGGAATAAGATGTGAAAAAATGGAAACCTACACATCTATAAACCATTTCCCCTAAGAATTCACCTAACCTACTTTGACAATCTATAAGAGTCAGATCCTGTGTTGATGTGTTTTTTTAACTTGAGTGTCAATGAGTTGATATGTTTTTTATTTAACACTACAATATAGATTTATTTATATTAAATGGAGAGTCTATATAGAATATTAACTATCTAATAAGGGTAGAAACAAATTATATAAGAGTCATGTATTGAAGACAAAATGTAATCAAAGATAAATTAGAAGATTAAGTTCAAAAGTATTATCCCCTATTTATTTGGAGATGGTGTAGGTCACATACCAAAGTGTACAAATATTATGGTAAGGTCATATTAGTTTTTATTTCTATACTTATAACTAGTGTTGGTCACCAACTTAAAAGGTGTGAATTATACAATGTTTTACATGGAGTTGCTTGTATTTTACATTAACTTATAGCAAGATGGTTTTCACCTATTGCTAAATATGTTTAATGTTATCAATTCATTGAAAATTTTTATCAAATAAATTTTGATATAAATGAGTTTATATTGTTTTTGGTAGAATAGAATAAGCTAGATCAATGGGTTCCACAGGCTAGAATCCCAAACAAACTTGAAAAGGACTATATGTTAGAGTTGTGCAAAGCTCTATTACAGCCGTGTTAAATGAAAATAAGACTTTCATCCCAATTTTATTTCTTATTAAAATTTTAAACTCTTAAATTATACACTATCATCATATTAACTAATTCTATTAACCCACCAATCTGAGGATGGAAAGTGGTGGAGTTATTAAGCTTTGTGTCTAACATAGACCAAATTAATTTCTAGAAATAGCCTAGAAATCTTATGTACCTATCAAAAATATAGTTTATGGCATTAAAATGGATGTAGACATACTCAAAGTAAAATTAAGCTATTTATAGTGTTGATATTTCTTTCTTACAAGGTATGAGAGTTACCATATTTGATAATTTATTAACTAATACATAAACAAAATCATTAAGATTTTTTGGTATTAGGGTAGCCTGAGAGAGAGTCCATGGAAATGGATTCCCATAGTCTTGTTGGAACTGGTATAGTTGTTTACATACCTTGCTTCTTATTAATTAGTTTTGAAATCACACATTGGGTAAAATACTTGATGTACTTGGAGATATCAAACTTGAGATATGACTAGTATAAATATTTATACAACACCACAAGAGTATTTTCAAACCCAAAATGTCTTAAAACCTTGTTTAAATGATCCTCCCATATTATTTTTAATTTATTCCTATATAGAACACATAAGTGTCTAAGATGATATATAAGTTCATCTTGAAAGTATAAATTGGGTACTAAATTACCAATAATAAAATTTTGATAGACATATGAAAAATCCCTATCACATAGATATAATTTTGACCATGTGTTAACTTCATGTCCGTATATATCAATTATAGAAATAAGATTATGAGATGATGGTCATATTAATTAATCTTCAATTGGATTGGTACTTCCCTTCTTATGTTTTATGTTAAAATGGAAATCTTGAAGAGAAGAAGACCATTTTTTATGCCACTCTTGGTGAAACTTGTTTCAAGTATATAAAAACTAAATCACCTTGTGATCTATGTGGATCATAGTCTCCTTGACAAAGATATAATTATTTTAATGCTTACATGTCTTAATAATATAATTATTATCATGATCATATGTTGGGTAGTTTGTTATTGGTGTGATAACAATTTCACTATGGTAAGAAACTAGGTGACCATGTTGAGTGAGATCTACTCTTAGAAAAAATACAAAGGCAAATGTCTTGAGATCAAATAGTTTTTAAAGGTTTTGTAGATCAAATGCTAGTGTGAAATAGAGTCTACATTTCAATTTCTATAATGCTTGATTTAGCTCCACATTGGGTAATTTGGTTTAAAGGTTAATTCATGTGAGAGAAACCAATCATAAATATCCTATAAAAAATTTCCAATCCCAAGAATTTAAAAATATCTATGAGATTATTTAATTGTCCTTAATCCTATATGACTTGAATATTGTTCAAGTCCACATGTACTCCTTGTTTGCCTATAATGTATCACAAAAGATAAATATTTAGCATGAAAAATAAGAAAAATCTCATTTTCATATAGTTTGTGTTTTTTAAAAGTGTCATGCACTTGATATATAAGGTGTAGAAGTTCATCCCATGTTTTTTTGAATATCAAGATGTCATCAAGGTAGACTATGAAAAAAGTAGTGAATGGCCATAGGATATCATTCATCATTCTCATGAATGTAGATAAAGTGTTATTAATGCCAAAGGACATGACTAACCATTCAAACGGACCTTATTTATGCTTGAAGGTTGTCTTCCATATATTGGTAGGATCAATAGGAATCTAATGATACTAGACTTGAGATTGATCTTAGTGAAGTATTTTGGACCATGAAGTTGGTCCAAAATATCCTCAATCCTAAGATGATAGTAGTTTCTTGTTGTCATCTTGTTGACTAATTGATAATATATTCACAACATCCATGTGACATCCTTTTTATGTGCTAACACAATATAATTACCATAACACCATGAGTTAGTATTGATATGTCCTTTTTTCTCTAATTCATGGATCTATCAATTAGTTTCTTCATTATCTAAAAATTCAAATAGGAACACATTATCATTAATAAATATTTATTAATTATCTATATCAACCTTAGGATCTATAATATTGATCAAATGTATACAATCCTAAGGTTTTTATCATAGTCTAATTTGATTAAAAATAATTTTTAAAAGGAGAAAATAAAAGCTTGGGCATCACTCTTGAATTATTTATCCCTTTTATGATTTTATTTTTGATGAAATTTGTATTTGATATCATGTTTTGATTTGAATAAATCATGGGACTAATGAAAATATGTATCTTTTTAAATCTTTTATGTGTAGTTATTATCCAAAATTCTAGATCTCCACCAGGTTCCCTAGATCATGATAAGTGTTGACATCATTCTCAACTAAAGATAAGCACATTTATAATAAAATTTATGAATCCTCATGAGTATCTAGATTCATGCAATCATTCTATGTGGAATTATCTCATTTATTTGTGGTATTCATGATTATAACTAAAATTTATATGTATCTATGTTAGTGAGAGTGATTCATGTGTCAAATACTCTAAAACTAAGACTTTTAAACTTCAAACAAATTGCACTAATTTTGAGATAGATACCCCATTCAACTAACTCCTTGAGTCACCATTAAGTCTCTTAATATAGGTGTGAGTGAATGAAAATACCCTATAAACCTTTTTATTCCTATAACTAGTGAATCTAATTAGTCTTATAGTTTCCCATAAAGTTTCTCAAATGGTTTGGATAATTCCATGAAGTCATTTGGAACAAGATAAAAGTCATGAGGGTTTTAGGCATAGTCTAGGCCTAATTGGCATAGTCTATGTCTAACTATGTTTTTGACCCTCTATAAGTTTTCAATGAATGTAGGGCATCCTCCATGATTTGTTAATATTAATATAAACCCTTTACAACATATCAAAAATTAATTCAAGGCTCTACCTTTCATCTTTCCCTATTCATGTACCCAAAATATAGATTGTGTTGTTCATGGAGTGCCCTCTATCTAATATAAAATAGAGGGTATATCCCCTATTAATATAACTTGAAGGATACCATAAAGAGCTATATTAGGTAATGATAGTGATATATAAAAATTTATAATGTTTTACCATATTTTTAACACCCTTAAACACTCAAACTTCTCAAGACCAGTCTTTATAACAATGATTATAGGTAGTGTCCTAGTTAACTATAGGTGAGTTTAGAATCATGTTGATCAAACTATGATGTGATTATTACCATATGATAGTCATATTAAATCACTATGTCATTATGAGAGTGATATTCATGCCTGGTCATATTCAATACATACTTATCTAAACCAACTTACAATCCTCCAAGTTTGAAGGTTAGTCTATAGTCAGAATATAGGTAGAAACATAGTGATACAAAATATTCTTGTAGGTTTATAGTCATTAATAACTATTTTGTTTCACACCTTATCTTCTCTCTAAGATCATTAGGCCCTTAATAATTATATATATTCATCTCTATCTACTATCCAAGATTGTATTATTCCTTAGCCTATATTGGTCCTACATATTTCAATCCAAACTGTAAGTGAAGTTTAAGGAAAGTATGGGATATGTAGGTGTTTTTTATGTTTTAAAATTATTTTTTAGACATTCATATTCCCTTGAGATCACTTAGGACCATTACATAACTATGTATATTAAATTGTGTATTGGAAACAAGTTCCCACTCACTTATCAACAATGTACTATAGGTCTTTGTTACATGTTACAGGTTCATTTAAGCTCAAGATCATTGTGTTTCACTAAAAACCTATAGTGGAAAACCAAATGGGTTGAATCCACTCAACCATCACCTTCTCTCAATCTAGTAGCCTTAGTTTTATGTTAATATGTAACATATAGGTCTAAGATACAACATATGGGATACAATGTTTATTCAAACATAATTATCTCTTACCTATAGGTGACACTTTTTAAGGGCAAGACCTTACTTAGATAAGTTAAGGTAACCCCACCATCAATCAAATTTTCTCAAACTTGCACAAAGGAATTTTTTTTGAATTATCTATAATCAACAAAATGAACTTAAATGTCTTGATAAAATCATTCAAGTCATGAAATTGAATTAACCTATCTCTTATGGTTTTGGATGGTTCCTCTATAGTCTATACATGCTCACACATAATTGTAGATGATTATTTATTGAATCTCTATTCAGTCTTGTTTATGGTCTTGGAATTACACCTCTATCAACCATGAAGTTACTTAAATTAAAACATTTCATGGAAAAAACTAACCTTCCATGTTTTGGGAGGTGACATAGTTGTAATATCTTGATATAAATCCACTAACAAAATATGAAACTCTACAAGTGGGAAACATATTTTTTAGACCACTGTATTTAAACTTATAACATAAGGAGAATGATTCTACTTGCATCCCCATATCCACACATGAAAAAAAATCCTTGGAAACCATATGAAGATGAATAACATGGCCTTCACAAATGATTTTAACACTTTGAAACATTATATCATACAAGCAAATGAGAAATCCTAGAGGTGATAGGAATCTGAAGACAATTATGAGGCATCAATATTCTTGAAGATGATTCATGAATTTCAGTACACCAATTTTCAAACTATTACCATGGATTTGAAGTCCATAAAGATTAAAAACATCCACCAAAATCATTTAGACCAATTCTTATCCTTCTATCCATACTAGTAGATAATTAGTTGGTCTTATTTAAATTTCCCAAGATATTTATGGAATAGGTGAACCAATTTTGGTCACTTTTGAAACTATTAAGTAAATATGAATGTTGATATGAGTTTTGGGGAGATGAAGAGTCATTGTAAAGTATCCACATGTGATAGGACTATTTTATAGTTTGTACGATTACCTATTTTCTAGTGAAACTTCTTCTTTATGTATTAATCCCTATAGAATATTAGTTATATAATAGTTATCTAACTCTAAAATGACACATATGATGCTATACCACTTATTTAAACACTTTTATTCTTATGAAAACCATAGAACTCATGATAATGACAAAAAATGTGGCCTAGTATGGCATAAAGACAATTTATCAAGTGTGACCAAGATGAAACATAGTTTGTGACCATATTATTGACCATGACGAACATTTTAGGACCTATGAGACCTCATGACAAGCTTAAACTTTCATGGGGGTTGACTTATTTTACCAAGGGGTAAAATTAGTCAACATTTTTGTGATTTCCTAGGGTTAGAAAGCCTACTCTTCTTAGGACCAATTGCCTTCTCCTATCCCTAGGAAATGGAGTCACATATACATCAAATTTTATAGTAAAAAGCCTTTAATTAGACACCAAAACACACCAAATAAAAAATAGGGGAACAAACACATAAATAAATACAAAGACACATACTTGTGTTTACATGAATACTTAGGGAAAGACACAAACAATACTTAAGAAAACTAAGCTATGTAAAAACTAACATGAAGTAAGTTTCTCCTCTTAGATCAAAGGAAAAATATAAACCATATCTTTTTCCATGATATAGAGTACTGCATGAATCAATTTTCCAATTTATCATGGGTTTTGATGTTTGCCAACCTTTTTGGCATGCTATTCAATGCAATCAGGGAAATTTAAAATAGATCACCTATGAAGGTAAATTATTGAAGCACTTAAACCATATAAACCTTATCATGAGACTCCTAAATTGTAACTTCTGATGGTATTGCAACAAATCATGATTCCTTGATATCCATAGTACTTGAGTGAGATCTGATTATTCATCAATTTTAATTTCCTCAAGCTCATAAAGGATTTCTATATAGTAAATGAAATCTTGATCATTGTCCTCCATGAGGACATCTTATACTATATTTTTTCACTTTAACTTCAACATTGTAGAGTTCTTCAAGTGATTCAAACAACTCAATTTTTTGTAGCCAATCATACTTGATCTCTTTCTCCTCAAGAAACACAACTTCCTTACACTAATCCTCTTGACTAAGTTCATGAATTCCACAATCATAATATATATCATCATGATGTCCCTCAAGACATGGTTGTTTAATAGGAACTTTTCATTCTTTCTCCCTGACCTCATCTTTCTCTTCTTTAATGACTAGAGTTTTAAGACATTCATATTCATAAACATTTCTTGATACATCTACCACATACCTTGATCAAGCTCTTTATGAATAGATATAAATTTGTTTATATATTATCTTTCTTGACTCAATAAGTATGACTTGTTGTTTTCCTCACTAATGGGAGTCCCTATGATGAGATATTATTCACAATTAGTTGAAACATCTTCTTGATCTACTACACATGGATCTTATTCTTCTTTGTTTGGCTCTCATAATATAGTTTATCCTTTAAGAGGAGATGAGGTGGGAGGGTGGTGGATTGGTTCATGGTTTGGAGAGGGAGTAGGAGGAGTGATGTATGGCTCATGAATGGGAATGTGGATGGAGAGAAACACTTAGAAGAAATCTTGGAGATAGAAAAGGTTATGTTGAGCTATGAACATGTCACTTTTTCAATAAGTACATCTTGATTTTCATTATCTTCTTAAAACCCTTCCATATCTAAAACTTAAAATTTATCAACCAAAGCCTTTTTATCATGTTGAAACTCTTTTTGTATGGACTTCAAAGATGGTGTAGCTATAGTTTTCTAAAAATAACACAATGTGATTTGACCATACATAAAAATTTTCTCCTTTGACATCAACCTCTTCATTCTAAATTAAAATGTTAAAACTACTAGGTTATTTTTGATATTGAATGGGCTCTTCATGATGACAAGAATATGAGAGGAATGATTTGAAACATAATAAGAGACTTGAAAATGGGAAAGACACACTTATTCTTCAAACATATTTTCACTTTCTCCATAGCTTTCATGAGGTTCCACAACAACTGCAAGTTACCTCTCAACTTCTTAGTTTTTACACCTTGAAATCCTATCAATCCAAAATTGTATATAACATCTCATCTCATGGAAGTATTCATTGATGTTATGTTTAGCTTCTTCATCAACTAATATCCATTTAATAAAAAGGAAATAATGGCATTTCTCATCTTCTGTATGAAATGACTAGGCATCATAACAAGCTCTTTATCCCATCTCTTCATCAACCTTTTTGATCTTAGAATTATAGGCATGAGTGCCAACAAGGACTTGGATTGAGGTAGAATTGGATGAGGAGAAATATAGGAAATTTATTTTTTGTATATACCTTTAGGATGTTGTATAAAATTTTGATAGGATGAATAGGGTTGTTGGGGAATATTGTTTTTAATAATATGCCTCTTAAGAGATTTTTTTATTCCTTGAAAACTTGTATCTTGAGATAATAGATCTCTTATTCAAGGGACTTAAACCTATATCCTTGAAATCCTTCTTCATAGGCTTATTCATAAGACTCTTTGATAATTTCATGACCATAGAGAGGAGGAAATGGTTGACTATATGGTGGATAACAACTTTGATAGGGTTAGTATTATAGGATTTCTCAACATATCTATCCATATTAGATTCACTATTAAAATGAAATATAAAACTTGATCAAAATATTTTTAAATAGGTACCTATGATACTCAAGAATAGATGATTTCACTTTAGAGTCACCATTAGTGTTTGCTTTCATGCTTTCAAAATCTAATAATAGGAAGAACACATAAATAATTATTATACTATTTTAGACCTTGATCCCACCAAGTGTGATAAAAATATTGTAGCCAAATATTTCACCCTAGGATAGGGTGTTCAAAACCCTCACATATTTTTACAACATGGGATTACCTCTATGCCTATAGGTTGACTATAATAGAGGTAAAACTCTAGGTTAAAGGGTTATCTCCCTTGATTTATATCTTGAGCTTACATACTATAATAGATCAATAACTTGGGGGGTGAAAATGGAAGAAATTAATATAAATTAACCTATTTTATAGAGGTGATACACCAAAATATTAGTCCATAAATGCACTTGTATATACACTAAGAGAGAAAGCTACTAAAACTAACCTCAACTCTATGACCTTCTAGCATAAATGTTTCTCATATAGGTAGACTATTATGCATAACTAGAGGTTTGTTAAAATAATGTCTTATACTAGACACTACTATTCCATACCATTATTCAAGTACACTATAATAAATAATACATTACATAAGATCTATTAAAAGAGATGCCACTCATACAATGCATATAAGTGTAGAATGAAATCAAGGAAAAATAATCTTCATCACATGCTATTCAAACACACAATTTGAGTTACTTAGGAAATATATGTATAGAATGGATAAACTTCATAATGTTATTAAAATTATAAAACAAGGTTCCAAGTCATAAAGGTTTTACCAAACTAGGTGTGTACTAGGTATGCTTGCCAGAATGACTTGTATTTATATAGATAAGAAGAAGAGAGATAAGAATAAAAGTGTAAGAGTCACAAGTCCATGTGTCAAGCTATGGAAAATAGTTAAAAATTAATTTAATTATGTGGAAAATAGGTAAGTAATTCTTCTTTTACAAGTATACAAGTATGACATTTTCCCTCAATTTGGGGTAGAGTCTCTTCACCTTCCTCTTTGAAACTATCCTTCTCAACATAGATTCCGCTTGATAGTTAAGAATAATTATAGTATTAATTGACACATACATATAACTAATGGAGGTGAAAACATGGTTTATTTAATTCATCAAATACCTTAATTGATAGCCTCCTCCTTGACACTTATCCTTCACTTCTTGTGACTGCTCACTAGCCCTTATAGACTTGTCTTCACACTTGTCAACTAGGTGGCTTTCAATTGATCATGGAAATGTGTTGTATAGGTGTTAATAAACCTATTTAATAAAAAATTTTCCTTTTTTATATCATATATATCTTCATGAAACTCAAAAAATGCTTCTCACTTCTCAACCTTGATAATCACATTGATTTTTCATTGTCTCACTTAGATTGCTTGTAGTGATAGGTCTAATAGAGAGGTATTAATGATTTATTTTGATGATATATTAATTTTAGGTGTTTTAAAAATTCCCCATATACCTCCTAAAATTATTCTCACTCAACAATTCTCCTTTTCACCTGTAGAACACTTCAAATCCAACAAGAAACTTAGGTTTTAGTTTATCTATATAAGAAACAATATGATAAAAGCTTATGATGAAGATATTGAGAGAGTTATAAATAGGTTAAAATCTATTTCCTAACCAAATAACTCCTTTTTAATTCATTCCCATTCATTTCTTCTTCATCAGGTCTAAGTAAGGGTTTAATGTGGTTTGGACTATTAAGGATTGTTCATAAAATCTAGATGTTAAAAATCCAAAAAAAAACCAATAAGTTTGATCTTGAGACCCCATTAAAATATTCCAAACTCATTTATTCACCATTAATTCCCTCCATATAGGTGTGAGTTAATTAAAATAGCCTATCGAACTCCTTTTGCATTCTGAATAGGCCTAAAAAGGCATTAGGATTGAATGATCAACCTTGTGTTTATTCCTAATAACTAATGATTTTAATTTGTATTATATTATACCATAAAGTTTCTAAAATTGTTTGGATAAGTGAATTAAGTCATTTGGAATAAGATAGAAATCATGAGGGTTTTAGGTCTAATCTTGGCCTAATAGGCCTAGTCTATGTCTGATTATGTTTTTGACACTCTATAAGTTTACAATGATTGTAGGGCCTCCTCCATACTTGGTTAATATTTATATAAACCCTTTAAAACATCTCACTAATTCATTCAAGTCTCTAACTTTCATATTTAACTATTCATGTACCCTAGCTGTAAACTATTTCGTTCATGGAGTGCCCTCTATCTAAGACAAAAAAAGGGCATATCACTTATTAATGTGACTTGAAAGATACCATAACAAGTTATATTAGGTGATTATAGTTATTTTTACCAATTTATAAGGTTTTTCCATGATTATAACACCCTTTAACACTTAAACTTCTCAACACTAGTCTTTGTAATATTTACTGCAGATAGGGTCATTGTTGACTATAAGTGAGGTTAGAATCTTATTAATCAGAATATGATATATTTACTACAATATGAGAGTAACATGAAAGTATGATGTCATTATTATATTGATATTCATGCTTGGTCATCTTCAATACATACTTCTACCAACCAAATTTTAATCATGTAAGTTTGAAGGTTTGTCTGCAGTAAGATTGTAGGTAGCAACATAATTATATAAAAGATTCATGTAGCTGTATATTAATTCATAAATACTATGTTTCACACCTTATATTTAGTTTGAAGTCATTATCCCCCTTCATACTTAGATATTTTCATATATATCTATTATCCAATCTTGCATCCTTAGCCTAGATTGGTTTTATATATTTTAATCCAAAATGTAAGTGCACTTTAAGGAAACTATGAGACCCGTAGGTGCTTGTTTATGATTGAATATTGTGTTTCAAACATCCATATTCCTTTGAGGTCACTAAGGATCATTACACACCTATATTTATTCACTTATGTATTAGAAACATGTTCCAACTCACTTATCAATAATTCACTATAGGTCTGTGTTACATGATATAGGTTCATTTAGGCTCAAGATCATTATGTTTCACTAAAACCTATAGTGGAAAACCAAATGGGTTGAATCCACTCAACCATCACCTTATCTCAATATAGAATCCTTCTTCTTAAGTGATGATGTATCATATAGATCTAGGCTACAAGATAGGGTCTATATTATTCATTCAAACATAATCATATCTTACCTATTGGTGACACTTTGTAAGGGAAAGACCTTACTTAGAGAAGTTAAGGTAACTCCACCATCAGGCAACTTTTTTCAATATTGCACCAAGGAAATTTATTAGACTTGTCTATAATCAATAAAATGAATCTAAATGACTTTATAAACATCATTAAAGTCATGAAATTAAATGCAACCTATCTTTTAGGGTTTTGGATGGTTTCTCCATAGTCTATACATACTCACACATGATTGTAGATGACTGTGTATTGAAGCTCTATTCAGTATTGTTCACGGTCCTAGAATCCCACCTCTATCAAACATGAAGTTAATTAAATTTAAACCATTCATGGATAAAACTAACCTTCCATGTTTTGGGAGGTGAAATAAAGGTGTAATATCTTGATATAAGGCCACTAATAAAAGATGAAACTCTGTAACTTGGAAACATATGCTATAGACATCTGTATTTTCACTTTCAACATAATGAGAGTGATTTTAATTGTATAACCATATCCATACATGAAAACCAATCTTTGAAAACCATCTAAGGTTGAACAACATTCCTTATAATAATGCTTTCAACACTTGGAAATATCATATCATACAAGCAAATGAGAAAACCTACAACTGATAGGAATGTGAAGATGGTTTTGAGGCATAAACAATCTTGAAGATGATTCATGAAGATCAATCCACAAATTTTCAAAATATTACCATGGAGTTTAAGGACATGAATATTAAAAACATCCACCAAAATAATTTAGACCAATTCTTCTATTTCTATCCGTACTAGCAGAAAACTAGTTGGTCTTGTTTGACTTGCACAAGAGAGTGATGGAATAGGTGAACCAATTTTGGTGATTTTTAAACATGTCAAGGCAATCTGAATTTGGAGATGAGTTTTAGGGAGCATAAGATTCACTTTTAATAATCCATATGTGTCAGGACTATTGTATAGATTGTATAATTACCCAAAATTACCTATTTTTGTAGATAAACTTCTTCTTTATGTACTAATCCATGTAGAATGTCAGTTATGAAATACTTATATGACTCTCACATGACACATGGGATGTTATACCACTCCTTTAAATTATTTTATTCTTATGAAAACTAGACAAATCACTAAAATGACCTTAAATGTGTCCTAGTATGACATACGGATAATTTATCAAGTGTGATGAAGATAAAACATAGTTTGTGACCTTACTAATGACCATGATGAACATTTTAGGACCTAGAAGACCTAATGACAAATTTCAACTTGTAGGTGGGGTTGAATTATTTTAATAAATGGTCAAACTAGTCAACATCATATTTTGAGGATTGTGACATGTTGATTACTCTCAAAACTCATGGGCTCCCTAGATCATTCCAAGTGGCAAAATTTAGTTTACACATATCAACTTAGTTGTAAATACACTACAAATTTTTATTCTCTTTAGATTCTTGAGAATCATCCATACATTATCATCATGGAATTTAAAGGAATGAAATATATATTAAACTAATAAAATCTAATAATTCTTTGGAGTAACATGAACCATCAACATGGAAAAATATTATTAGCATTGGACTTTTCAGTCAAAAGCACATGGTCAAAAAACTATTTTAACCATATTTCCAAAGACATTTATGTGTTTTCATCTCAAAAGACTAAAATTTGGTAGAGAAAGGTACCAAGATCAATATTCTAAATTATCTAAGGTAATGAGGTTCATCTATGTATCATCATATCAGATTCCTAGATCTTACCAAGACAAATTGTAACCCAAATGCTTCTAAATCTCTGAAATCTTAAGACTTGACCATGTGTCTTGATCTTAGAACCTATATATTTTCATTCGAAGGTAAAAGGTCATAATCCTCATAAATATATAACCTTGACATTTTTATATGTGGTGACATCTCATGCACATAGAGCCTTTCTAAAATAGGTACACAGTTTGGATTTCAAAGAACCCCGAGTCCCTAAGATTACAATAGGTGGAAGAATTTTTTTAAATCATAACTTTTAGTGTGTATAAAGCATAATTACAATGTTAATACCTTAGGGTAAATTATATTGAGACATGTGTCATAATATAAGAGCGGCATATTAAGAATACCTATGAGAGGGTTTACAACTAGGATAAAATAAAAATAATTAGGAAATAGACACCTATCATAAATCTATGTCTAAGCACTCAAAATTAAAAAAATATGCCACACGGCCAAAATGATACCCACCAAAGTTGAATTGTCAATTTCAAATTGAAATGGGAAATAAAATTAAACATAATTGGTACATTAATTTTGCATAAAATAAGAATTGAAGTCTCAATATTTAATCAATATATGTAGAGTCCTAAGAACATCAAATTTATCTGTATTAATCAATGAGTTGTTAACTATGAATTTGAGCTAACAAGCCTTTAAGATCCCTAGTTCTCCTACTAAATACTTTATAAATATATTTATTTAAAATTTTACTATGAATTTTTCAACACAGTAATGGCTTATTCATATAAAACATCTAGATATCACCCTTCTAAATCTATAATCATAGGATAAATTGAGTATCTTGACATGGTTTTTGATAGGGGTATTACCATTTCCCCACTACTCAGCTCTCTGAGATGAGATTGAAAGCATCAATCCATATTTAGTCTAAGATCTGATAGATGATAATATAAATAGATACTTGATGATTTATTTATAGTAACAGCCATAGGGATACATATAATATGTGAAATTAGAGGTATTTTTATGCATTAACATATATCATGATTTGTTTTTCAATGACACTATTAATGGAGATTGTTAACACTTAAGACTTTGAAGGAAAGTAGTCACCTACATTTTTAGTGATGATTTTGAGATATATTTGTGCCTCCAAATGCCCAAAATGACTAATAATTAGGTCATGTATAATGATTGGTTAAATCATAACATAGTCAAAGGTAAGCTTAAGCAATGGATGTCTATGGCAGAGAAATTAAACATTTGAAATTATATTTCTTCGGTGCTTATAACCAAATTCAAGATAGGATTTAGGATGGATATGGCATTACTAAATAGGTTATTTTAGTTTTCTATTATCACTTACATGTATGTGGAGTGGGTTCCAATGTTATATATAACTCTAATTTTTTATAAGGGTGTAGCACTATGAGAGATCATCACTGTCAAACTAAAGTCACAAATGCTCAAGTTTGATGAAAGGCCACCATATGGAAATTTTTACATTTATTTTTGTCACATGTAATGGATTCCATCATGAGAACACTACATATAAGATATAGGTATCCCTAGGAACCATCCATAAAGTACATGAACAATAAGGTCTTTGACAACTTCTCTCTAATACATGTTTATAAATTTAGGAGAGAAATTAAGATAACTATAGAAGATTTATACCCAATGGTATACCAAGCTATTTATGGTTGCTCTATGCCTTAAATCTCAAAGACCATAAGGAAAAATTGAAGATGGAAGACTACTAGTTTTACCTTGATTTTACTATAATTAGGATATAGGGAACTAAGGTTTCTCCTTTTAATCTCCCTCGCTTTGTTCCTGATAAATTTTCAAAGTAAGAGATAACATTTCAAATTTACAATAGTGGGGATGATGATATAGATTCCAAACATCAATGATATTATTATAAGACCACTTTGAGCATCAAACAAATGTAATACACACTAAGGAGGCACCTAAACTTAGTTGGGAGGATCGTAAGCCACTATGGGTTGAGTCTAGAATAGTATAGATATTGGGATCCCAAGAATGTGAACTTACAAGGAAGGGAGTCTATATTCCATATGGCCACAGGAGCTACATGTAGGAACCCATATTTATGAATGTTTTAGATGATTGAGGTTTATAGGTGGATGACTCAGTATATTTTTTTATGGTGGTAGCCTAAGTTATTCAATATGTTTATTAAATACAAGGGAGTACATGAATAAAATAATAGAGAAAGAAAATAGTGATACAAAACATTAGTGTCCTCATCCACATGATCAAATATCAGATGAACATGATCAACCATCATCCTACATTAAGGATAAGTTATATTACTAGATCAAAGTGCCCCTCAAGGGCAAGTAGATCTCCTATTAAGAAATAAAATCTTAAATGGATTACCATCACCTCAATTGATGATAATAGTGCAGTCTTTTATGATAGCAATTATATCCTCATCTATGGTAAGTCAACAAGTACAAACATTTTCTTTCACACTACAACCCCTATTAACTATATTTCAATAAGTAAGTCTCCCTATGTTTATAAAAATATCTCTTATATCAATACCTTCCACATTTTTAATTTTAACATCTTCATATTATACACATACTTTCTAAAATTCCAATGCATTCATCCCAAGTTCTTCCTATCATTTCTACTAAACTTTAACCCTCCATCCTTGGAGTCCTTTCATCCCCATGTCCATCCACTCTAGGGCAAGTATTTATGACTGCCAATCCATTTATGGTCACCTATAAGAGGAAAACTAATACTCCTCTAGTTTCACCTCCAAATATAGCACTATAAGAAATGCCTATTGAGAATCCACTCACCAAAGGAGGTATTATACATGAGAAATCAAATAATAGAAATAAGAGACCTAGAATGAATAAAAAATTATAGGTTGTATAGGTTTTGGATAGTGATGAAAAATATAAAATATGGGGAATTAAAGATGAATGTGTCTCTAGAATAAACATAAAGCTTGAAGAGGAAACAAATTTATCTAAAACTATAGATGAAGAGGAATTTCTAGACATAGAGATATTGAGAGAAAATGAGGGAACAGAACAAGGAAAGGAGCTTAGATACCAAACATCAAAGGTATATTCATATTCCACATCATAATAGATAACTACCATGGGCCTCACTTATCCATCTGAAGCCTCAAATCTAAGTTTCTCCTTTGGATCCATTGCTTTAATATCACTTACTCTAACAGATATATCAGCTACTAGCTCAAGCACAAAGTTAATAATTAAATAGGAAAGAAAGGATTTAAATAAGGTAGTGTCATCCCTTTATTATTATATTACTATTAAATAATCTCAAATTGTTAATTTTCCATCCATGAACCCAATTGTTTCACCTCTCTATCCATTTGAGCATCTAAGGTTTATGAGTGAATTTGGTAAAATATTCAAACTTTTTATGCTTAATATTTGATATTATGATTAAATAATTTGAGGCTACCTATGCATTAATCAAAAATTAAAATGATAATAAGGATACTTATAGGAAAATTCTTACTACTCAGCTAACATATAAATTAATAGACCAGCCTCAAAGTTTGTTTCATCATATAGTGCATATTCCTTCTTAGTTTACTGGTGTTTCATCGACAGGACTAACTATATCTTCACCTATAGTACCTATATTAAATTCATTTGAAATGTAAATTTTATAGTCTGTTTCTTCTATTGGTACCCAATTGGCACCATAATTAAATATTAATGTATATATTTGCATGTATTATATTGTTATTGTTGACCAAATTTGACTTTTTGGTCAAATTGGGGCACTTGTAGGTAAAAAAATTGAGTTATAAGAATTTTATTTGTATAATACATATGTAAAAAGGTGTTTTATATGTTAATTAATGTCACTTAATGTTTTAATATCCTTGGTCATTAGTTATTTTAGTCTCTTTAGCCATTTTGGGTCATTTTGAGGTCAAAAAAGGTGCGTTTAATGACTTATACATATTTATTGGAAAGTATGAAGGTGTAAAAATATGATGAAACATCCCATGTGTAATAATAGGTCTTAAGTAACTTAAAACAACTGAAATTTTGTAGGTTCCTTTGAAAAAGGGTAGTTTTCTTGAGGAAAAGAAAAGTTTGACACTTGTATGGCTCCTTGGGAAGTGTGACATGTGGGAAAGTATAATGGAATGTATTTTTAGCTTCCCAAAGATTAGTTACATGGTTTTTATATATAAGTACCATTTTTGGCCCAAAACCATTATGCTCCTTTTTTAATCTTCTTGGCAAGCAAAAGTGACCTTTAGGTTTATGCTTAGTATGGACAACTCAAGAGGTTTCAACTCAAAAAACTTGGGGAGGTTGTATTATACTAAGATACCTTAATTTAAATATATTTATTTATAATAATGGTATCTTTTTATTCATGAACCATCCTCATGAAGTTGACTATACTTTTTTGCTTGCTATTTCATGCGCCTTATAGGTTTTGTTCAATTTTGATCAAACCCATATGAACTAGTTGGTGATGTTGACTCCATAGGATGTTTTATAGTTTCTAAACCTTTATTTATAATTTTTTTAAGGTTTCATGATGTTTGGATGAGTCAAGTATCTCAAGTTTGCAAGAAGATACATCTTTCTGAGTTGTAGGTAGTTTTTCCCTATTTCTAAGAGCTTCTTGATATTCATGGTTTCAAGGGGTTATTTTAGGAAATTTAACATGTTTCCAATGATATAATAATTCCCTTAACCTATAAATATATTTTCTAAGTCAAATCTTCATATAACTATAGTCATATGCAACATTTTCCAGTTAGGTAGCCATGAACAAGCTTACCTACAGGTGCCTTTATAGGATTCATCATGTTGGAAAGAGGATTTAAAGATATGAAAAGTATTTTAAAATTTAAAGAGTCTATTGATAGTTTTTTATAAGAGTTTAAGACTCATATGAGGTCATAAAATATGCATACTACCAACTACCCACTTTGTTGCCTATGGAAAATGCCTACCTATAGGTGGCTTGGTTAGAGAGTCTAAAGAGCCATATAGGAAAGGTTATACATGATTTTATGCCCTAATTGAAGTTTTGAGATGATCCTAAGAGAATGGAATCCATTTTTGAGAGGATTTATTGACAAAAATGAGTGATAAATCATGATTATAAGGTAACTATACTTTCAGGCCCCTTTTCCCAAAAAGAGCAAAATAGAGATCTTAGAGGTTTCGTTTAAAAAATACAACAAGGTTGAAATAAATTTAAAGGAATAATAATGACCTAGTTTTATATCAATATCATAGGACAAGATCCTTGAAATTTTTTAAAGATAGAGAGTTAGTGGAAGGTGGCCATTTGGGGCCTCAAAATTGCCTACAAAACATTGAAATCTTTCAATATTGTCTACAGGCCTAAGTTCTAAAGAGACATACGTACACCTAAATTTGAAAATTAGGAATTAAAAATTCATGAGTATGATTCCAAAAGATTTAGATAAACATTTATGGAACTAATATCTTTGGTAGAGTAAGATATGTTATTTTTTTCTTCTCATGAACACTTCAGTCCATATAAATGGCTTGGTGAGCACGTACAACTAGCCATAGATAAAAATTTGAAAGGATGTTTATTTAATGAGACATAAAGCATGGTTTTATAATTTTTTAACATGGAAAATAGAAATGAGAGGTTGGATTTTAAATTCTTGATTAGATAATCACCTTCAAATATCCCTCATTTGACCATGAACACCTATAACCAACTGTAATGGCAATGAGGGGCAAAGAATAAAAGGCTTAAGTTTCTTGACATAAAATCAACCAAAATATAGATTAAAATGTAAAAATTCCTATAAAATTATTTGGAATGTATAAAGAGGTCATAATTCATGCTTTCAAGGCCTAAGTCCCAAATATTCACCTATAGGTAGGGTTCCAAAGGTAGAGTTTTCATGTTCAGGATACTGAGCAAAGATGTAATACAAATTTCAGGAAGGGCATATACAAGGATTATTGATTATTTATAGATGAAATAACACTAACCATAATTATAGAAACTCATGACAAAATCATAATGGATTTTTAAAAGAGATAAATGGATCTAATAATACAAAACATAGTCCATGAAGAGTAAACCCTGCACATAGTTTCCTTGACAAGTCTATCTAAATCATGAAAGGGCCTATGATTAGAATAAAAGACTCAAATTTTGTTGAAGGAATTATGATCACTTGAGGAAGCCTCTTCAATATCAAATTTTCATGTAAAAATAGGGGAAGTACCCTCTATTTTATCCTAGATAGAGGGTACTTTCCCCATATATAAACCCTACAGTCTTATCAAGTGGAGAGCAAGAGGTAGACCATGAGTTAGGAAAAACTAAAAAAGAGGTGTGAAGAGTTGTATAAGACCTATAACAATCATGGAAACTAATCATAGAGGAAAAAAAACCCTAAGGTTATAGTTAAATCCATTCGGCAAGGTAATATGCTAGGAACAAGAGGAATATATAGAAAATATATTTGAGAATGCAATATACTATTTTTATATAAATAATCTTTTAAAAATCTTTACAAAAATGTGAGTTAGTTGAAAAAACCAAATAATAGGTAAAAATACTTGAATAAACAAAAACAAAAATATACCAAAAAAATTACACAAACTTTGGGTCATGAAAATAATCCAAAAAACTCCCCCTTCATCCAAGTAGACTCTGGTATAACTACAACTAGTATACTATGCATCCTAAACTGATCAACACCCTGATCATCCCTGTAGTATAGTATAACATGATATTTCACTATCTAATTATATCAATCCTCACACTGAATTCATCCAACAAGTGACTACCCCCTATGTTATGTACGTCACATCTCAACTTGATGCCCAATAATTACCAACATCTCTCATAGGACTTTGCTTAACACTACTAATGCTAGAAACATAATGTTAACTCGTATCACAAATCATTGATTATTGATCAAAATACAATATGAAATATCTCCTCCCCAATTAGGTGAGAGGTGAGAAGCCATGTAATAAATAAACCAAGTAAAACCCATGAAAATGCCCCACATCAAAGATCATATCAACACTAGATTTATGAAAGCAAAGTACACAAGCCAAAAAATGATACTACATCAAATCCCAATCTTGATCCTAGCAACTTGCACAATATGGGTGTGTTATCATCTCATAATATATAGTCATCAACTGTGAATTAATAAACTTAGCAATCAGCCCATATATCAGAATAATATGCATAATAATAGTCAAAAGAGTGACTAGAGTGATTGGAGTGATCAACAATGTTTGCTTCTACCTTATGTTGATGTCAAGAGGACCTCCTTTTAGAGGGTCACTCTGTAGAGAGGAACCTTGTGCCACCACAATTGTAGCATATTATTTCATGTCCAATAGAACTAGAGGAATAATATCCACATGAAGAAGAATGATTTTTCTTGTGCTTTTGTCGACGTGAATCTTTGTGGTGATGCTCATGCTTTGGAGAACCAGAGTGATGTATATGCTTTGGAGAACTAGAATGAGCCTATTTATAGAATGATGCTTATGTCTAGAAGTGTGCCATGGAAAATGTTTCTATCTCTGATAGTGCTTCCAAGAATGTTTTTTATTATTCTCATATAATGGATTACATATTTTGGTATAGTGGGCCTCCTCCATGGATGTACTCTTCTTCCTTGTAAATTATCTCTTATGTTGAGTTAATAAATCACACAGAGTAAAATGTGGCACCATTAATCTTATCACTAAGCTATATAATTTCAAAAAAAATTGTGTATGTATAATTAAGACCATTCAATGTGATAGAAATAAAAATATCATCATCAATTTTACCACCAGTTGTACAATATTCTTGTTTCAATGTTTCATGTGACAAAGATATTTAGAGACATATTCAGACATATTCATTATCTACCAATTTATTATTTGATAGTTACATAAGAAGGTAAATATTCTTGTATGTAGGTTGTTTGTCATATAGATTTGTTACTGCTTTCTAAGATTTCCATGCACTAGTCTTAACTATCTCAATATAAATGATCACCTATTCAATTCAAGATGATTTCAAAAGTGTGAGTGCATGTTTATAATGTTTCTAATATTCAATCAACTTTATAGCTTTAGTTGGTGGTGTAGTTTCTTTCTTAGTGATTTCCCATAGGTCACTAAAAATGAGTGAATTTTCCATTTTCCTACTCCATTCTTTGTACTTTTTAGGTGACAATTTACCATTTTTGGAAATCAAACTCATGGTTTTTGCCATGGTTCTTAAAAATCAACTCAAAAGAAGACAAGGGAATACTATTTTGAGGTTTTACCTTTATCTTCAAAAATAGTTTCCAAATACAAAATATTCTTGAGACATGTAAAAAATATTTACACCTTATAACTCCTTTTTACACCCTTATATCACCATTAAAAAGGGAAAAAAAATTAACCCAAAAAAAAAATCCTTCAACAAATTTTAATTGCAAGTAAATAATTTTCTATTAAACTTACCTTTAACAAATTTGAAAGTATGACTAGCAAAAACAATTTTACATCCTCTTACTTGGCTAATATGTATTCAATGATAAATTTTTATCTCTTTTTTTTGTTTTAAAACTTCACTGCTCTTGTGGAGGGCCCCATGTAACAAGGTAAATATAGATTTTTAATCAAAACCTAATAAAAAAACTTATCACTTTGTCATACCACTATAATGTTAGGTATGTGAAGTAATTAGATTTATGTTGATCTTCAATTTGAGGGCTTGATTACACTAGGTGCATTAAATCATGCTTTGGATGCAAAATCAAGACCAGTCATTGTTTTAACCTCATAATTGTTTTTTGAGTTGTTTGGAGAATCATTTACAAAGAACTTAGTCAATAAATAAAAATGAATTAAAAATTGAAATTTGTGTTGAAATAACCAGGATATGTATAGTTTATTGAAACTACCAGGCCAATTTTGGATGCTAATTTATTATGCCATCTTCTGAAGAATTGTTACACCAATCTTGGTCACCTACAGTCTAGGCATAATTAATATAAAAAGGTTCACAAATTCTTACATTATTTACCACTCTAAAATTTATAACATATATTATTGTGAAATACTTCTTGTGTTGGCCTCTATTTTTTTTTTTTTGATCTTCTCTTTCCTTCTACAAAATTCTTCATTGTCTTCTTCCACAAATTTCTTCGTGGCTCTGATACCACTGATATGCCAGGAACAGGATGAATATATAGAAAATATATTCATGAATGTAATAGATTATTTTGTAAAAATAATATTTTGAATATATTTATAGAAATGTGAGTTGTATTAAAAAACCAAATAATGGGTAAATCTACATGAATAAAAAAAACATACCAAAATAATTACACAAACTCTGGATCATGAAAAATAATCCAACATAAGGTTAGACCTAGAGCCAATTTGATAGACCAATGACATCTCCAACTTTGGTAATAGTTTATAATATGCCAAATAATGTTTCTGGCATAATAATGGAGGTTATTTAGATTTTTATTTGTATATTAACTATCAAAAATTCATGATTGGCTTTGAGATGTAAATAGGCCTATGAAGCAAGTATTAGATCTAGTGCGCAAATAAGGAGTCATCTTCAGTTATAAAATTTATTAAGCACATAAATTTATTTAATAATTTTCATGGCATCACTATATAAGTTTTTGAGCCATTGGTATATAGAATAGGTCATAAAAAATTCAATTTTGGGCTTTAAGGTCATTCATGCTTGTTGGAATGAAGGAAGGAGCTCAATAGGAGAAGTTTGAATACTAACATATTTATTGATGATTTAAATGGGAACCAAAGAAGTTAAATGATGTTAATATATTAATTTATCTATGATTTTTTAATTATTTTAATAATTGGATGTCAGAACTTTATGAAACAACCTTAAGAGTCAAAACTGTCAAAAACCCTTATAAATCCTGATTAAGGACCAGTCTAGAGAAATGAAGTTGCAAATGAATTATAATGGAATATTTTGACCATTAAAAATATTTCACATTGTACAAGACTCACTATTTATCCCTCTCATGTTTTCTTTTTTTATTTAATTGTATGGACAGGGGGTAAAATAGGGTATTTTTGACAAATTTTATGTTTTGTAGGTTATAAAAGGATTCAAAAGATGAAATAAACTTTAGTAGGAATATTTATACTTAATTTAACTCTAAATATATACTTAATTCCATGAAAAAACTTATATGTTCCTTAAACATCTGCTTCATCTCAGCCAGTCAAAATTGGCCTAGTGGACAAGCTAGTGAGAAGGGTGGAGATATTCATGTGAGATATTTTTAAAGAATTAATAATGAATCTAAGTACATGTAAGGTATTTAAATTTTTATTAAGTCATCTCCCATGTATTTTAATGATTATTTTATTCCTTTTTTAGATCCAAATGTGCAGTGTGCATGAAAGGAGAGTTTTATAGATAGTAGATGATGGTATCTCATGTCCAAATGATCCCAGAGGACTAGGCCTAAAACCAATCCATGGAAAGGAATGTATGATTTCCTTAAAATTTATCCCAATAATAATACCTGGTACTAATTATTTATAGTTCATTAAAGTAGGGCCATTCATGAAGATAGCTTTTTTGAGATAGAATGGGGATTTTTATGCCACTCTGCAAGAGTTTGATGACTTGGATGGACACTTGGATTTCATAAAATTGCATAGTTAATACCATACCATATTCACATACACAATTAACTATTTTTATCAGATTAAAAATTTTCCTTATGACCCTTGTACTTCTCTCTTCTATCTTATCTCAAGTTCTATAAGAACTTTCCATTTAAGCATTGTAATCTATGCTTCACATGAGTATGGCAAAGCAATGTTCATTTGTATACCTTTAATAAATAATAATACTTATTTTTAACTCTCCATGAATCTTAAAATTATGTTAATTTATAATGTTTGATTTTTCATAAGTGATAACTCTTGTTTCCTTAGCATGATTGTTTCATTTTATCATCTATTTGCAGTTGGAAAGCTTCTTCTTGCAGAGCATATGAAGTGTTTTTGGAAATTTCAAGGATTGAGTGAGTTATTATTTTCAGTAATTCCATTCAAGGCCTTTTTTATATTCCTCCTATCCTTTCACATTCATCTATAACCTCATAATGTAACATTGATGTGAGAAGATCCAGATTTGAGAAGTGTATGTTTAGTTTGTCCCTTGATTTCAAGTGCAACATATATATGGTTAGAAATCATCAGTATATTTGGCGTATCACCTCCCTTAGGATAGTTTATTTTCATTTATCTCTCTCCCTTTTTACCCTAAAATTTTAGTTGTAGTTGTGATCCAAAGTGGTACATCAAGGGAGCTAGCCCTATTTAGAGATTCACCTCATTCCTTAAGCTACCACAAGCCTAGAGGAGTTTCCATTATGATACTTGGATGAGGATATATTTTCCGTCTCCTCAAAGGGTGAAAATCCAAGTGACAATAGTTACAAAGACTCAGATCTTCATTCTATTTTGGTCATGTATATATTTATATTATAACTATGAGGCTTTGGCTAGTTATTCTATTTTGTTTCTTGTACATGCATGTTGTGTGTGAGTATTAAAATTGTAAATTTTAATATTATACTTTAATTTAATAATGATTAAAACACTCCCCAATATTATATATACTTTTAACTTCTAAATTCCAAAAGGAGGAGAATTCTGGGTGCTAAGAGAAATAAGAAATTCTAAGGATTGTTTTGCAATTTATCTTGATGTACAAATCTTGTTGTTCTCCAAGTATACAAGTCTTTAAATAAGTTATATAATTTTGGTATCTTATTATTTAGGTTTTTTATAAGAATGAATTCATATGATTATTCATATTTTGAAGTAGCTAATTTGAATACATCGTGTGTAATAATCATAATCTCCCTTTGCAGATGTGCAATTACAATCTCACAAACATAGAAACATTTGATTATGTGAACTAAGGTTCATTTTATTATTTTTTCCTTATACTCTTTATTATTTTTGATTATCTATGTTCTAATAATAACTTGCAGCAATCATTAGTTCTTTGACTATTTGTATAACCCCTAGTTCAAGATATTGCCTAGAAAGGTTTCATCTCTAAATGATTCACAAAGCCTTATTTTCTCCCTACCCTTTATTTATTTTGAGTTTATTTTGATCCATCCATCCTAATCAGGTCTAGACTCACATCATATTTTATCCATCCAAGGGAAACAATTGATCTTCTCAATGTTATTCCATCACTAGGTTTTTTATAAAACCCAATACCCTATATATCATATCTTGGAGTGAATATTTATTTATTGATCCTAAAATGTTAGAGGATAAATAATAAGGTGACAAAGTGTCCATGAAATCCACATCAACATGAATTTATCTAACACTATAAGGAGGGCCACTTTTTTTCCTTAAAAACATCACTTGAGTTACATTGGATATACTAGGAAGATTGGTAATGTATACCTTAGATATTGACCTACAATTCCCACCTTTTAAAATCCATATAAAATTTAGGTAAAATAGAGGTTCTTAATAATACCCTAAGACCAATGATATTAACCAAACAAAATAGATTATCTTCCTCTACGTGTGATGGCCCTAGCTTGGTTAGCTATTTCTACTATTTTTATCCCTATAGATGTGCATGATTTGCCTAGAAATACTAAAATGTATCTTCCTTCCTTTTCTCTCTTTGGAGGAAGGACTATTGAAGAACACATAAAGTCTTTCAAGACTGATTTGGGGATAGTAAGTGTAACCCATGAATATTTGACATGTAAAATCTTCCATTTTAAATTTCAAGATGTTACTTATGATTGGTTCCTTAATGTCCCATAAAATTGAATTACATCTTAGAATCAATGTTAAAATACCTTTTTGGCACAATTTGGATAGGTCACTACCCCAATCATTGTCTACCAACACTTTACAAGTATGAGGAGAGAACCCAATGAGATATTAAAATATTTTAACACAATATTCCAAAATATTTATAGGTAAGTATACACTACTTCTAAACCTAATGAGGTGTTAACCCTTAAAATATACAACAAAGCTATAAATTCTATGATTGTTATTTTCCTCTATAAAATATTATTACATTAACACTAGACTATTTTAAAGATATGAACATTGATAGGTAGTTGAATCCTCAGTCATAAGCCTTAGATCCACTCAATATTAGTCCTAATTTTGCATCCCTCAACCCAATTCCAAATGTTAGTTAGAATGTTTTAGATAAAAATTAGAACCAAGTATATACATAATTTCCTTTAGCCAATGCTCCAGCTAAACACCACCTTATCTCAGCTTCCTAAATAAACATTTCTCTACATTTAATCAACAATGTCAAAGTCAATATTTGATACCGGTCAATACTACTACTACTACTACTACTGTTGCTGTTGTTGCTGCTACTACTACTACTACTACTACTACTACTACTACTACTACTACTACTACTACTACACAAGGTACTAATTCTAATTATATAAAGTTAGAATTGGATATCATCCATTGAATGGTATATAAGCTAAGAAATAAGTTCTTAATCATGCAAAAAGGGATGGAAAACACCATAAAACACCATGGGGTATAATACCAATTAGAATTATACATATCATAGATACAACAAGACTTTTAATAGAATTGGAAATAATAGAAAATAACAATCACCTAACAAGATGTCTAAAATAAACATCTTCGAAGTGGCACTTCCTAATTGGTGTTGAGTCCACAATATAAAACATCATGGTGAGCTATATTGCATAAATTTATACATCATTTTTTTGATATTTTATAAATAATTAAACTGATAAGACATCTTTAAAATTAGTTAGAGACATATTATTATACTATTCTAGGTCCTCTCATCATAGTGATGGTATTTAAGAAATGAATTTCCATTCCTAATGGAAAAATAGAATGAACCTAAATATAATATTGTAATGTCCCAAAATTGGTATAATCATGCAAACTATGATTTAATATAAAACCCTTAGATAAATCTAATAATTTTGATATAAAATCCAACAAACTCTATGTAAACAATTACTCCAAATAAGAGATATAATAAATACCTTCATCTTCAATGTATTAAAGATGATATTGCTAGTTCCCTGCCCTTTAGTAATTTAGGTCTTTTATTCAAAATGAAATAGTTGTTCTTTAAAAATTTCCTCCCTGAAACCCTAACACACTTCACCAAAATTGATATAAAAAATATATAAAACTTTCCAATAGTAATTAGGCATGAATTAAAGCACCAAATGAGATCAATAACCCTCAAAACAAGTTGACCATATATAAAAAAAGTACAATATTAAATAATGGATAATTTTGTAGTAGCAATAACCTCAAAATGACCTCCAAAAACAAGAAAATTAGTAGGAAAATATAGATATGATATTCATAATTATTTAGGTCTGAGAAGTACCCTAAAAGACTCTAAAATGTCTCTAAAATGGGTCACATTAATTTATAAAATATAAAAATAATTCCCTAAATTGTTTATGCCTCAAAGGGTCCTCCAATGAACTCCAAACACTAATAGACTAAGTCACCTAGTGGTAAATAATCTAGAAAATATTTAAAAAACCCTAGGAGAGAGTTTCCTATTTAGGATAACTAGTATTAAACCTTATAAATAAATTTCCACCCTATAAATGGCCTACTACACATGCAAGAAACCCCTAGAAACAAGTCACCAATCTTTCCAATCTAAAATCTACCTATTGAAGAACAATTTTCAGCCCTTGATGTAGAGCTACTCATAATGAGGATGTGAAGGGTTTTGTATACACACCTTGAATCACTTGACTGTTTTTATCTTCAAGATATTATAACCAAGATTGACATACTTTAACAATAGATTCAATATCATAAAATGCATAACCTTAAAATGGATTCCACTCTTTATTTTAATATCCCAAGTCCCTAAAAGGAGTACCCAAATAAAGGAGGTAAAATATCCTATTCAAATATAACAAATCATCTTTATAATTTCCTTTTTTATCCCATAGGTAATTGTGAACCTCAATAATGCCCCAAATTAATTAAAATTAGGATAAAAAGGTACTTTTCATAACTCAAGTGCAAATTAGAATTAATATTGTACCTTTTTAAATAATTATTATTCAAGTAGACCCTAAAAATTCCCTTTATTCTATTTTCTTAGCCTATTGAGGACAAATTTTAAGGCTAAGTACTCTGAGTGTCTTATGTCAAAAATGCTGATATGAGCCATAGATCTATCTCGACATTATTCATGATACAATGTCTACCTATAACTTCTTCCCAAAAAATAGAAGATCTAAATGGATCCCTCATAATTTTGTACCTATGTTTTTTGGACTTACCCCAAGTGGCAAGGGTTATATCATAGCCTTCTAAAGGCTTCCCATGACCCCAAATTACTAACTATTGCAATACCAAGTTATAGATGATGAAGCTCTTCTTTACCATGCCTACACAAAGTTCCTTATGTATCCAAGAGTGAAAACATTCATACTTAATTTGTGCATGTTTCCTTCCCCTTTAGGTATTTTTCATAATCCAAATTTTTAATGTTTTTCTCATTTGGTAGCTGTAAATGTCTTTCCTACTAAAAATTTTTTTAGTGCAAAAAATTAGTCCCTACATATGCATTTTAAAAATTTCCCCCTAGATGTAGAATGTCAAAAAACTCAAATTTTATGAAGGTTGAAGGTGGTGCAATTAAAAATCAAAATCCTTTTTTTTTATTGCAACCAAAAAATCAGCTAACAACTCATATTTATTTTTGTTGTCCACAACTTGGGCCCTTTCCCAATCAAAGAGGGTTGTCAATCCCTTCTCCATACTTGAAAAACCTCCCATACATATGGGTATTTGGTGATACCCATATAAACTTAGGGGTTTTCATTACAACCTAAATTATTTATCCACTTATCCTATACATGTAATAAAAAAATCATAATTTTACACCCTTGCCAATGGGGTAGAAGACTAAATTTCCCTTGAAGTATTTGGTTGCCTATGATCCAAACTTGTAGACCCTTATTCATTTATTTTCCCTTACTCTTTAAAATATATATATAAATTACTTACCATGATATTATATGAAAATAGGGGTTATCCTCATTCACTTAGGCCAAGAATAATCTCCTTACCTTCCAACTTGAATTTTAACTGCATATTTTGATAATTTTATGTACATTTAGTAATGGAATGTAACCATTATATGCCAAGTAACATATTTTTCTCCCCAATGCAAAATACATAGAAATCATCCCCTACCATATTCATTTCCAAAGTTATATTCAAATTTAGAATATTTTTAGTACAAGGGATGGTGAATCCATCTTCAAAAGTGACTCTAAACCCATTTAGCTCCATAAGTTGTAGGCCACATGATGTCACAAGTTCTCTATCAATGAAGTTGTCGATTACCCCACTATTAATGTGTATCATGACTAATGTACCTTTTAGTGATCCCTTCACTCTAAAGGAATGTATATATAGGATTATAAAATAGATTCCAAAGTCCCAGTCAACTCTTCCTCTTCTTATATATCCAAATTCCCATCTTCATGGATGGTTATCCCTAATTCTTATACCTCGTTCTCCTCATTAGGAAATACCTCAATATAATGTACCTATACTTTGCAATGAAAATTGTGTTCTATCTCTTAAGGGTTATTATAAGTGAAATAAAGACCCTTATTTTAAAATTCGTTATTCACCTCAAAGCTACTTCTTGGTAGCTCTTTTTACTATCACAAATCTGGTAGGTTTAGCCTAATCAATGGTCCCTCATGAGTGAATCACAAAGGCTTTGTATAGTTTCCCATTAGCTATCCCAAATTACCACATCCATACTAACCTATAGGTGGTAAATAAGTAACCTTTAGCTTTTTAAAAGGTGTAAATTTTTCCTCTAGGGGTAGAAGACTCTAAATTATAGGCCTTTTAGATGGCCTCCCTCAATGTTGGTTGGTAAAATGCCTTGAGTAAACCTCACAAAAATTTGCCTAATCCCTATACAAAAAAACACCAACCTCTTATATAAAACATCAATCACCATGATAAAAAAGTCACTAAACTCTAAAACATACCCATCTAATGAGTCCTTTTACCTCAATTTAACCAAATCATGAAAATGGAGTTCTAGATCTACCTTATCAAACCTATCCAAGACTCTCCTATAAAAATCCCCATAGGTACATATGTGTTGATGCCCATGTGTGATAAATATATGGTACCAACAATAATTTACTTCTCCATCCAAATACAAGTTAAATAAATTAATTTCCTCCTTTTTTTTCATTGGTCATAGTGTAAAGAAGGTATACACCTTCTAAATACATTCCCTTGTCAAACTGTCTACTGATCCATCAAAAGTTGAAAGATGTACCTTTCCCACTTGATTTTGGAGATCCCCCTAGCCTCCTCTATGTATTTAAATGATCTTGGAATCACTCCTCCCACATTTATAAGATGAATATTTATAAAAACTCATATCACTCCTTACTGCAGTAGATTCCATAGAATACTCTACCATATCTCTCTCTAAATCATCAAGTGGGTTATGCAAACCCTCTCTTTGTAGTAATGGATCTTCTCTCTAAATTAATGTAGGATAAGAGGCTCTATGTTTATGTTCCCCATTCCCCATGGGGGTATATATGTTAAGGTGATTCTCTAAGTTATCATTATCTACATTGAAGTGCTCAAAGCCTTTTACCCTACCCATAGTACATGCAAATACATCCATCATTGTTGTCATGCTATATTAGGACTAGAAATAATTTATAAATATCTAATTTGTTTATCTATCCCTTATCTCTCTTTATGTCTCCCTTTAATCCATGTCACCCATTACCTATTCTCATTTTGCCTATAGATAACCTGAACCTTTCTTGCCTTTCTTTTGGTACTGCAGTAAATATTTATCACCACTCATGACAATCCTCTAAAAATTCCCATAATTATCTAAGATATAGATCTGATACCACTATAATGTCCCTAAATTAGGAAAATCATGTAAAATATGATTTAATATTAAACCCTTAAATAAATATAATAATTTTGATATAAAATTTGGCAAACCCTAGGTAAATAATTACTCCCAACAAGATTTTTAAAAATACCTTCTTTGCTAACGTATTGAAGATGATATTGTTGGTTCACTACCCTTTACTAATTTAGGTCTTTTATAAAATTTATTATTTGTTCCTTAATATTTTCTTCCTTGAAACCCTAGCATAATTCACCAAAATTGATATAAAAATATACAAAAAATTTTAGTAGTAATTAGGCATGAATTAAAGAACCAAATGAGATCAATAACCCTCACAACAAGTTACCCATGCCAAAAAATACAAAATTAAATAAAAGATAATTTTTTTAGTAGTAATTGCCTTAAAATAAGCTCCAATAATCATGAAAATTAATAGGTGAACATAGAAATAATATTCAAAATCATTTAGGCCCTAAAATCACCCTAAAATACTCCAAAAAGTCTCTAAAGTTGTTCATCCCCACTTGATAATATATATATATATATATATATATATGTATATATATATATATATATGTATATATATATATATATATATGTATATATATATATATATGTATATGTATATATATATGTATATATATATATATATATGTATATGTATATATATATATGTATATATATATGTATATATATATATGTATATATATATATATATGTATGTATATATATATATATATATATATATATGTATGTATGTATATATATATGTATGTGTATATATATATATATGTATGTATATATATATATGTATATATATATATGTATATATATATGTATATATAAATATATATATATATATATATATAATTCCTTGAATTTTTTATGCCTTAAATGGTACTCTAATGTCCTTCAAACCCTAAAGGACCAAGTTACCTAGTGGGAAATAATGTATAAAATATTTAACAAACCCTAGGAGAGGGTTTCCTATGTAGAGTATCCCTCCAAAATGGGTTTTCAATATTCCAATCAATTTTACACCTTAGAAATGGCCTCCCACACATGCAAGCAACCCCTATAAATAATTCGCTAACCTTCCCAATATAGAATCTACCTATTAAAAAAAAAAATTCAGCCCTTGTTGTAGAGTTATTTATAATGAGGATTTGAAGGGTTTCATATCCACACTTGAAGCACTTGAAGTATTTTTCCTCTAAGATACTTTATCCAAGATTTACATACTTGAAAAATAGATTCAATATCATAAAATACATAACGTTTAGATGGAGTCCACTTTTTATTTTAATAGCCCAAGCCCCCTAAATGAATACCCAAATAAAGGAGGTAAAATATTATTTTTAAAGATAATAAAGCATCCTTATAATTTATTTTTTAGCCCATGGGTGCCCATGACCCTCAATAAGGTCCTGACTTAAGTGAAATTAGGATAAAAAGGTAATTTTCATAACTCAAGTAAAATTTAGATATTATAATGTAACTTTTTCAATAGTTATTCTTCAATTGGAGCCTCAAGGTTCCCTTTTTCCTTTTCCATTAGCCTTTGGGGAGAAAATTTTAAAGCTAAGGACTCTAATCATCTTATGTCAAAAAGTTGTACATGAAAAATATAGAAGAGATCCATGATTTCTAGAAGTTATATATAAATAATTATAACCTAAGGAATAAGTAGTGCTACCACTTTGATGCCTCCAAACAATACTACCACTAATCCTATAGAACCTAAGGTAAACTATAACCCACCCATTTTGAGAGGGAATGATAATTTTCAAAGTACATAACCAAAGAGAAAAGGAGGGTAAAATATTATTGAATATATGAATAATATCAAGGCAAATATTAGTCTTCATGAGCTAGCTTAGATCACCAAATAAAGAGAATTATTTCTCAATCCCTTGACTGGGAGATCATCTACTAGAAAATTAAAAGTTGCATATGAAAACATGGTCATTTACAAGGAGAAACCTAAGGTACCACCTTCCCTCTTAACTATTTTAATGTTTGGAAAGAATTTGAATAATTTTCTAGTTGACTCAAGCATCTTGGTCAATGTGATGGCCAAAATTGTATGTAAGAACTTGGGTTTGGACCTAGACAAATATAAAAGAGTTGTTCTACAACTAGATAAATAATTTGTCATAAATTAGAGAGATAATGAATGTGCACATCTAGCTTGCCTCTAAGCCACATGTGCAATATTTCACAAACATTTTATTCATGAATATTCTTGAAACCAATGGATTTTTTTTGAGACATGATTAGTTGAAAACATTTAATGGGGACATGGAAATAGACTTATCACATATGTGGCTACTATGGAAAGGGGTAGCCAATCAAATTTGATTATATAGAGAAGCAAATTTGAAGTACCTAATCATATATTATAATGACAAGAATGAAAAATTTGACTTTTAATCCTCACATGTAGGTGTATATACATTCACTAAAAAGTAACAAACTAATAAAAAAGAATTTGAAGGTTCTACCCAATTATGGACTGTCCATTTCAATGGAGCTAGATCAAAGTAAGGTTCAGGTGTTGGTATATATTTGATCAACCCAGATGGGAATAAATATATATCAACATACAAATTATAATTTACTTACACCAATAATTGATTTGAATATAAATTTCTAATTTATTATGGCCAATATGCCCCCTTTTCATAATAAATGGGGGTTTCATAAGAAATAGGGGAACCCTATTTTAAAAACACATAACCAAAGTTCCTAGACCTATTATCTCATTATTTTTATCTATGCCTACACTAAGTCTTTGAAATCCCATATGTCCGTAGTTTTTATCCCTAATAAAGTGGTATGGATAAAAATCAATTGATCTAATTTGTAGGCCTTAGAGGTCTATAAAAGAGACAAAGGCAAATATTTTTAATACTCCATGTTTAGGATAGGATTTATTGATTTTAAGGTTTAACATGTTAACTTTCCAAGCTTTCCCTTACTTAGAGATTCCCATAGTCTTAGTCTTATTCTCAGTGTATCAGATCTTAGAGTTATACATGATGTTTTGGATCCTATATGGTGGCCAGGTGAGAGAATAATTGGTAGATATTTATTTCTATTTCCCTTAGTCATTTTCTATATTTTCCATAGGTTCTTCCACATGTCAAAGTCTTAGTGATGTGCCACTTCAATGTATCTCAATGAAGAGTAGTTGGATATTTTATGCAAGTAAAGTTCTAAGAAAAAGATCTGAGGCCTAATTTGGCAAAGACCAATTTTAAGCTCAAGTCATGAAAGGGTAACAATGTCCCAATGTAATAAGAAAATGCCATGAAACCTATGTTAAACTTATAATTCTCCCCTACCTAATAGAGATGTCAAATCCTAGGATATCCCAATACAATCAACAAGAAACACATAACCCTAGGTTATAAGCCATCAATACTCCAACTAATCACCCCATGCCAAAGAAGAATGGCTAGTCTCCTAGAATTAAAAAAGATTTTAGATCCTAAGAGAGCCCAACCCAACTAGTAAGTGCCATGTCAACCAATGGCAAAGTGGTTAATATCCCAATCCTAATAGATGTCACGTAATCTAAAACAACAAACATGCTCTGATACCACTTTGTTAGGATCTAGGAAGCATAATTGATTACCAAATACAAGCAACTAACATGCAAAAATAACTAGAATCACAAGTAACCAGAAATCAAAAACAACATAGAATATGAGAGACAATACACAACTTGTATTAATACTCTTCCAAAAAATAATTACAATGAAGAGATGCCACACTCTTCCACCTTACAGGTTTGCCACACCAAGTGTTTAGTAATTCACCTTCAAGAGTTCACTCTCTCTCTTACGGTCCCAACACACAACTCAAACACAGAGTTGGTGTTCACCTCCAACCAATCAATATCCACTACTGCCAGTACATCGAGTATACAGGCATACTCAACTGAGTACACAATGCACTCCAAGTAGATCTCCCATGAACTTGCAACAACCTACAACTCAAATGATCTTACTTTGGAAGGATCTACCTTGCCTTCCTCTTTGCTTTATAACCAAGTACACACTGTACTCCAAGTAGATCTCTCCTAATATTGCTACCTGTTGTGTTTTTGACCTCCCTGATCTTGCACTCCTATAAATTAATCTGGTTCTACACACTTGCAAACCTAGATCTCACACACACATACACCTGCAAATTAATGATCTTACTTACCACATGTAGATCTCCTAACGTGGCCTTGCACACCTGCTGACCAAGATCCTACATACATGAATAATCCTTCTAATTCTCCAAACCAGCACCCATACTTGGCATTGTGGCACTATGAGGAACACACCTTGCTCTCTTCACACACAAAAGGAGCTAATATTTCCTCTCTTAATCTCTAGCACAAATTACAATACAACCCATGAGTCTATTATATAGATCCCATGCAAACAATAAGTAGACATCTAATTACAATAATTAGATCTACAGCTTCAAGTCTATAATTAACCTTTGACATGCAAACAATCGGTTCATTAACTAAATTTCCATGGACTGGTAGTTCTGGAACTTCACAGACGATCAACATCGGTCTCTATCTGCTTGGAGGTGACCGACGCCAGCCGATCTTGACCGACGTCGGTTGCTCTTCTCACTGTATATGACCAACGTCAGCTGATCAGACTGACGTCAGTTGCTCTACAACTCAGTAACCTCTCAGCAACCTCCTCCATGTCTGCATCAGTGAAGCTTTTAGCTCCACAACCTAACAATAGAGATGTCAAATCCTATGAGAGATTGGCAAAATTAAAGGACATCATGTTCCCTTCAGGTTAGAATTGCCTAGATTTGACCAATGAGTTCTGATCCTTATCAAACATGTTAGTATCTTGTTCTAATAGAGATGTTAGAGTTTAGGAGAACTTGACATAATAAGGGAGTGTCATGTGACCTAACAAAAGAGTCATTCCCCTTTTTTATAGATATTTTAGAATCTAGGAGAGCCCAATGCTCACATCATGACATATGGTATAAAAAATCATTTTAGTAGGTGGGCCCCTAAAGACCATGGGATGGCTAAAATGAAACACAACTAGAATTTTGGGGGCTAATCAAAGTATTTCGCATGTCCCTAGTAAATATCTCATCTCCCTTGAGGGTATAGTATTCAAGTGTTAGGCTATGATTAGGTATCAACCATTAACATGAGGACCAATCATGAGGAGATAAGTGGCATGAATATGGAGATCCTAAGAGGCTTTAATGATGAGGTGTTCATGTACTTACCCCACTCTAGACATTGATGAAGTGGAGAACTAGACCCTAATTGGAAAATTTAAAACATCACATCACCTTTACTAGATCTAGTAAGTGACATGTAATCATATGCTCCACATTTAATTATGGATTAGGAAATCATGTAGAATATTGAGCCACCCAATTAGATTTTAATCCATTATGAGTGATCCTCCAAATTCCATTAATGTAGGGGAATGGATGTGAATTTATATAAGTATTCCAAGGAAATATCATTATGCATTATATCTCTAGACTCCCAAATTTAGATTCTTTTCTTTCTATTCCCACATACTAATTTAAATTCCTTATCTTTTGATCAAAGATTTTATCCAAATGTCATCTCACTACAATGGCAATTTTATCTTTGAACCTAAACCTAGGCCTAAATACGAGGACACTTTATTCCCAAATGGTCTGACCCAATTTAAACATTAAAATGTAGTATTCAATGCCATTAACCATGTGTCCAAGGAGTTGATTATTGATGATGATAATCAATTTTAAATTAAATATGCCCTGATAGTATATGAGAAGTGTAGCCTACGCCAATCCATGAACAAGATTGAAATGCTCCCCTACATTGACTTATTCAATAAGTTTCTCCTCACTGTAAGGTGGGTATAGGACCCTATACATTATTGGGTCTTCTCATCTAGTTATTGAAACCAAATATTCAACATCTTAAGAATGGCCTACAAATCATATTAAGATATCCTAGACTCCACTTTTTCTTATGACTAGGTAGTGTTGTAGACTTGGATTGAATCCTTCTAAATTTATAATGTACTTAAGTACTAGGTAGAGAACTTAGATGTTAAATGGGTGAACAAATAAGATATCATTTCATACATGGTCTACACCTTCAATGAAGAGATATAGATTGATATGATCCTATTCAATTGATTGTTTAAGGCCCTACATTGCCTTCACATCAACATATTATGGGTGCCCTTACTTCACATGATCCTAGATGGCTCCCATGTCACTGACCCATGAGGGGTGGTTAATTTCAACATGGTCAAATCCATAGTAGATGTGTAGGTAGGGGACACTTTTACATGATGATCTATCTCATAGTCATTTTTAGGACACTCACTTTCAATCTCTCTACCTTTCTTGCATGGGTTCCTGGAGGATCTATGGTTCATTTAGTTTTATACAAACTATATGTCCACCAATATAAAAATAACATCTAGGATATTTGTGAGTTTTCTAATCGGTGGTATACAATTTGATCAATGAAGTCCATATGCCTCTTCTATCAAAGGAAATCAGAGACTCATTGGCTTCTATCAAAGGCTAATGTTATTTTTGAGATGACACCATCATCTGATTCATGGGCATTTTTAGGGATCCCCTCCACTTACCCTATCACATCCTAGATCACCTTGCTGAGATAGAAATTGCTTACCAAATGGTGGAGTGAATTATTGTACATTGTATTAATTTATAGTAGAAGGTTATACACTTATTTTGATCATCATTATACACCATATGTATCAATTTTTCCATTCCATATAGAAAATGGTGACTAGCTAGGACTCTTTGGCCTTGGGTAGAGCTGATCCATGAGACTTAGACCTAAAGGACATGATCCAATCCCATTTAGAAAAGTATTTGGCTTACCTTAACCTTTATTATTCCCACCAACTAGAATATGATGATGATTTGTATTTAAATGTCAAGGATGAATAGGAGGTTCTCACAAGGATTGAATCCCATAAGAAATATAAAGGTGATCTAAACTAAACCATCTTGGCCCCCTTTACATTTACTCAGTCTTTGGGTGATATCACCCTAACTCCCCCTATAATTTATATAAGAATCTCATAAGGGTTCATTATTCCTTATCCCCTATGAGAATTAGTTCCCCCTACCATGGATGCACCTCCCTGACCTATACAAACTCAAGTGCCTTAACCCCAACCAATTTAGACCCATGTGATTTAGTGGTAAGTATCCTAAACATAGGCAACTCCCAAGAAATAACCTAGACCCCAAGACACCTAGGTTCCAAAGTTAGACATCAATAATAGTCCTAAAATGAGCATGATATGAGACCAATAGTAGGTGTATTCAATAAGAAATGCATTAGATCTATAAATCAATCTTACCTTAGGGAAGATAGATGCTACTTACACTTCCAATTAGGGATACATTAGATAATTGGGGTCTTGACCAATATGGATTTGATTGACCTATTAAATATATCTCTTACCATAGTAATATCACTAGGTAGGGTTCCAAATCCTATAGTCAAGCAAAAATATGCAATAACCCTAACTAAGTCCTATGTTTTCATATTCACTATACTAATAATAAGTAAGCAAAAGTCTAACTAGTGCTCATCAAAGCTTGTGGCAAAAATTTTGAGTGGGGTATTAAAAAAATAAAAGTAAGCATGTATAACATAATCTTAATTAAGTTATGTATAGGTAAGACCCTAATGCATAGAAATGAAGAGTAATATTATTCAAAATCCATTACTTATGTTACTTATATTTACTAAAGAGAGGAACAAAGTTAGAAATACTTACCTAGAAGATGAAACTATCAAAATTCAATCTCTCCCTTGGCCAAAGGTGCTTTGAAAGAGGTTTTTATGGTTTTTAGGAATCACTAAGAAAGGACAAATCATCCAATACTTCTCCATAAGTCTTGATTATTCTCCAAGTAGAAATCCTCAACTAAGACTCCTTAAGTAGAATGGTGAAAGAACAAATTATAAAGAAGCAAAAATGAATGATAACTCTTATCTAATTTAAAATAATGGAAAAAGGGATGTGTTTATATAGGTGGATATAACCCCAAATCCTTCTCAAATTTCTGGTTGACATGGTTAGTGTGGTTGACCTAGTATCATCATTGATATAAACTCACTAGGTCATGGACCAGGTTAGCTAGGGGTTGACCTAGACCCTTAATAAGTTTTCTCAATAAGAACATGAGGTCTATATCGACAACATAGTCATGTGAACTATCAAAATGGGGTTTAGGTTAGGAAAAGGGCTACTAAATGTGGAAAAAGACTAGAGTGTGAAAAAGATAAGGCCAAGCTTAGGGGAATGGTTTTTAAGAGACAAGTGTGTAGATAACAAGTGAAAAAAGGGAAAATAATCCTATGAATCACCAGTGGTCTTCCCACACCTTTTATGGTCCACCCCTTAGGGTGTGAACTCAGAGAGATTGAGACTCGATAGGTTCCTATAAGATAGAAAGCATTAGTAATTAATAAAGTTTAAAAATATTATGTTTATACATATGCCCTAATCTAAGATAATCACATGTCATGTAGGTAAAATAGGGGATGCTACTTTGAGAAATGACCTATAAAAATAGAAACTGAGGCTAAAAAAATTTAAAGTATTTTAAAGCAAAAATGACTAAAATTAAGTGACTAAAAAGGGAAATAACTAAAAATTAAATGTGTATGTGTACCTTAACTTACCTTTATCACTAGACAGTTATCTATTTTGTTTTTATTTTTGATTTTGGAATGTGTAGATACTAATTTTGATAAACCCAAGAATACAAAATTAAATAGCAAAAAAGAAAACAAATGCAAGAAAGCCAAGATAACTGGTGTTATGTGGATGGGGAGTAATTGGAAATTTGGAAAGTTGGGGTGAAAAGTGATATGTTAGACTAAATGACCAAGTCAAAAATTTTAGATTAAATCAGGTAACCAAAAATATACAGCTACTAAAGACCAATAAATTTATAAAAGTAAACCTTAAGTAAGAAATACAAACTCACCAAGTCAAACCAAGGATACATGTCAAAAGGATGGTAATCAAACATCAATGTGAAAGAAGTAACAATCCTTAATAAAACAAAGATGGGAAAGTAAAAATGTTAAAAAAACATTTATGAGTGAGCAATAACAATCCTTAATCATCAATGGAAAAAGGCACATAAAAGGGAAAACAACATTGGTGAGTGAGAATTAACAAGCCAACCTCACTCAATAATGTAAAAAGGACATGAAATTAGAAATGGACTCAGGTGTCCAAAAAAATCTTAGTAAAATAATGAAAAATAATCAAAATAAATGAAATAAAGTCTAAAAATGTAGAGACATGGTGTAAAAAAGTAATCTATAGTTACTCAGACATATTGTTTTATTCTAAGGATAGATAAAATTGAAACAAAGTAGTTCTAGCATGTTTTTAAGATGTCAATAAGAGGAAACTATAAAAGAAGGGAAATTAAATTTAGAATCACATTTTGCCTATCAATGGGGGAAATGAAATGGGTGGAGGGGATAATGAAGGAAAACCAAGGTAGAGGAACTCTTTATCAAAGTCAAGACACTCAAATTAGGTTGGTTAAAATAAGAGTACTGTTGACATTAAGGACTTTGAAGAAATCCTAAACACACAAATATTAGGTCAAAAAATGAAGTATGTAGATCATCCCATGAAGGATATATGCATTAAAATTAAAATGAACCTACCTTCCCACAACATATTTGCCATTCCTCATGACCCCTTATAGATTCATCGATCTATTGTAAACATTGGTTACTTACATGAGAAAGTAGGTAAAACTATAGAGTTTTTTTAATTCTCCTATTCCAATATACTATCCTACCTCACCCTAATGGACCTTATCTCTATCATAAGGCAAACTATGGATTTTGATCTTCAATTGGAGATAGGAGATGTGCTTGTAATCACATCCTTTTAGTGTGATTTTGACATTTGATATTTGTATGTTGCCTTTTATTTTAAATTACTTGGCTTTTAAATTTTTTGATAGATTTTTCCTAATCCTTCTCCATATATATTTGGAAAATCAAACATGGTTGCTAAAGATGACTTTCATTTAAATACTTGGGTCTTGGTTTCTAAGAGAGATAACTCAGAGAGAATAGTGTCTAAGAGTCTCATAATCTTAGGTGAAATAAAAGTGTTATCTTGAATTTGACCTTGTTTTATCTAATGTGGAATGAAAGGAAATTAAATCAAGAGGAATGAAACATGAAACAATTTTTTTTACTTAAAATAACAAAAAAATGTCACAAAGGGTGAAAAAGGGGATAAAATGATAATAAAACTGTGATTCCTTATCATAAGAAAGAGGGAAAAGTAAGAAAACATGTTAACATAGTTTTTTTTTTTAAATTTTATCTACAAAAGAAGAAAAATATAAAGTTTTAGAATAAAGGATCAATAACTCATAATCATTGCAAAACACATTTTAGAAAAGCAATGACAAGATGGTGATTTTAAGAGGAAGACCAGGTCCTATCCACGGTCTTACACTATAACTCATAAAAGAGAAACCCATGAGGGTGCCAAAAAGTGTGTATAAACGTATGAAAAAAAAGAGGATAAAATTACATCATGAGGAAGACCAAGTCCTATCCATGGTTTCATAGTGTAACTCATGATAAAGGGCAAACTAAATACCAAAAAATAAGGACCATGTTTTGTGAAGAGAGAGAACTTCTACATAGGGTGAGACCCATGTAAGCATCTTTAAAAAAGTGTTAGATAGATATCATATAAAAATCATGGAAAGAGTGAAAGGATTAAGAAAAATACTTCTTAAGGAATTGTGCATTGGTGGGCTCTTTAAAAATATGGCCTTCATTGGTTTTAAGGCAATAAGTACTTGGAACAAGAATGTCTTTGAATAAATAAGGGATCCAACATTTTTGGTCATATTTACCTTCTTTTTCATAAGTGTATTCTAGTTTAAGGACAAGATCACTAACATTAAACATGTGAAATTTGACTCATTTTTATGTTGTTTGGCAATATGGGCATTGTATTGGTGATTTGTTGCAAATCAAAAAGATAGTGTTCATCGAGGAGATTGAGAGAATGAAGGTGAAATTCACATAATTATTCATCAGGTATGATACCATGAAGAGATATACAAAGAGAGGTAAGATCAACTTCTAATTAAAGGATTGATTCATAACCATAGACTAGACAGAATGGCATTGCCCCAGTGGTAATATGAATGCTAGTGTGATAAGCCTAAAGAGTAGGGTAAAGATGTAGGTGCCAATCTATACATGTTTCATGAATTATATTTTGGATAATTTTATTGATAATTTATTTGGTGGCCTCAACTTGGACATACATTATGGATTATACCATGTGGAGAATTTATGATTTATTTTAAATTTATCATAGAGTTGTTTGACATATTTATTTTTAAAATTACCACCATTGTATAAAATGATAGTATGAGGGACACCAAAGTAACAAATGATTTAATTAAGGATAAATTTGGATATGGTAGTACTAGTGACATTAATAATGGGCATAGTCTTAAATCATTTGGTAAAATATTCTATGGTTGTGATTATAAATACATGCCCATCTTGAGATAAAAGTAATTTTACTATGAAATATAATCCCCACATAGAGAATGGCTAGGGAGATTCTAAGGTTTGATGCTCAGCTAGAGGTGAATGAATTAAATTATCATAAAATTGGTAAGGATTACACTTTTTAATGAATTCGATGTCATCCTTTTCAAGAGTGGGATAAAAGTATCCCATACATAAGCATTCATAGATTGTAGCATGTCCACTATAATAGCCACCATAAACTCCCCCATTTGCATATTTAATAAAAGGAGGAACCTCATTTTGCATAACATAGTAGAGAAATTTACATTCAATTTTGTGATAATATATGATGTTATATCAAAATATGTACTTAAAATATTTTTTGTGAATGTGAGTCTTTATATGGAAATATAAGTTGTGAGGATAAGTTTGGTGTTCCAAAATTAAATTATGTCTTTGTACCACTCGCTTTATGGAATGGTGATGACCTCAATGTGGCAGATTAGTGAATCATGGGGATGAGTAGAGGATGGATATTTTATTATCTTAATAATAAAAGTGGTATCTATAAGAATTTGGTGTGGATAAAAAATAGATGCTGAAGAAGTGAGGGAATCAACAATAGAAGTTTAATCTTGAGGGATAGACTCAATGGTGAAAGAGATAAAATATTTGGTAAGAGTTGTTGGAATTTGATGATAAAAAATGATGTTTTCACTTTTTCATTGGTAATCAGCATTTATTTAGTGTAAAATGAGTTGGGAATCACCTAAAGCATGAAAGTATTAGATATCTAAATCAAGGGTAACTCTCATGCCTAATATTAAGGATTTTTACTCAACCATGTTGTTAGTGACATCCAATGTTAAGCCAAAAGTTAAAGGGATCTTTTTTTCAAAATGGATTGTAAGAATACAACCTACCATAGCTCCTTGAAGGCACTTAACACCATCAAAATCAAGGGTCTAAGTATCTTCATATAGATTGACATTAATTTCAAGAAGTTCTTCAATAAATACTTTTAGTTTAATAGTATCAAGGAGGATAGTGGATTCATTGAATTTAATATTCAAGATCAACAATGAAGTTATGGAAGTAATCTTTAAGAGATATGGTTAGGTGGAGATCTTTAATATAGAGAAATTTATCATTAGGAAGACTATCCTAAAGGTGGTTGGCGGTAGGTATAGGAGTTACAACAAGTTGATCAATGATGATTTGTCCTTTGACATCCTTTTGAGTAATAATGAGGAGATCAAAATCCATGAGATAGACCATCCACTTGCCAATTATATCTCTAGGAAGAAATTTTTTGGATAATAAGTGATGAAGGGGATCAAAATTAATGATAACATAAGTGGTTTGATATTTCATATGATGTCAAATATTTTTAGCTAAAAAATATATGATGAGGCAATCATGTTCAAATTTTACGTAACATTTCTCATAATCAATGAGGCCTTGACTGATGTAGTAGATGACATACTTTATTCTGATATCATTTTCTTGGGCAAGCATTACCCCAACTAATATGGGTGTGGAAGAGTTATATAAAATCAAAGGTTGATAATTTGAAGGAGGATAAAGAGAGGGTGGGTGAAGCAATTATTCTTTCATATCATCAAATTATTTTTGACAAGGGTCCATCCATTCTAAAGCATTACCTTTCTTAAGAAAAGAATTGATAGAGTGGATATGATAATCCATTTTTGGGATGAATCATCTAATTTCCTTGAGTTTACTGAGATAACTATGAATCTATGGAATGGATTGAGGGATGGGCATGATGATGATATTGTTAATATTAGCAGGGTCAACATCAATGTCATAGGGAGATACTAAAAATCCCAAAAGTTTACCAAATTTGACACTGAAGACACATTTGTAAGGATTTAACATAAATTTTTATTTAAGAAGATAGTCAAAGATGATTGCAAGATAAAAAAAATGAATCTTGTGACATTTAGACTTAGAAATAAGGTCATCTATGTAGGTTTATATAATTTTATGGATAAGATCATGAAATATATGAGTCATTACATGTTAATAAGTAGATTCAGCATTTTTGAGTATGAAAGACAATTTAGCATATCAATAAGTGCCCCATCCTATGGTGAAAGTTGTCTTATATTGGTCCTCAAGGGAAATGTGAATTTGATTATATACTAAGAAACCATACATAAGAGATAACCTTTCATAATTGTTGTGGAATCAAAAAATGGCATCTATTGAAGGTAGATGGAAATTGTCCTTCAAAAAAGCAAGATTAAGATTACAGAAATCAATTCAAATGTGAATAACCATGGTGGCCTTTTTTTGAATAGGGAATATGTTAGAAACCCATTCAGAATAGTCCATTGGTTTGATAAACTTAGCACCAAGAATTTTGATAATCTATTAGTGGCATAAGGTGAAAACCTTGGGTGAAAATTGTTGGAGGTAATATCACTGTGAGGAGGGTGAATCAATGATGCAAGATATTTAAAACTTTAAATTCAATCCTTTATAAATCTTAATCAATGACCAAGAATTCATAAAGCATACAAGATGTTCATAATAGTGAATAAGCAATATGATGTAAGATCACACATATAACATAATATCTACATGGAAAACCCTCTTGGGGAATAAAACCCACTCTCAAGACTACAAACACATGGACTACTTGTCCTATAAGATGACTAAAAAAAGATACCTTTTAGTGAAGCACCCACTTCATAAGGAACACACCCCTAATTATTACTAAGAGCCTAATTATTCTATATGTTGAGCACCCACACAACACCTTATGAAATCAAGAACTCCATAACTCTAATTGTAGATCATTCTAATTAGAGAAACAATGTTTAACACTTCTATTTCAACTCATCACACACAATCAATCTTGTTCATATAACCAATGCATCCAAACAGCCTTTTGTATCACTCTAGGTTTCTTTGCTCATCCTCAATCTACTTTTTACTTTAGTCTATCCTCTGAGCACACTCCCTCTTATCTCTTTCCTTGGCCTCTATATTTTTCTCAGTAAATTAATGCACACTCAAGTTTAGGAACCATTGTCTTGGTCTCCTCTATTTATAGATTCTTCATGCATATCAATTTCTAGGTCAGCCATAATACTTTCCTTAATACTTAAGACATCTTACATAGCTCAATACCGTCCTTTCAAGTCAACCATAAAATTTATGGGTCACACTTAAGAAACTATAACTTTCAATTAGGCCTTATTATCCATTATAGGTCTCATAGAGACTTATTCACTCATTTAGCACTTCATCAAGAAAATTAAGAACACAAGATCACTTTCAAGTACATGGATCCACTCCATATGAATTTGAAACATCTTAAGGTGATTATTCCTACTGAAACACTTTTCTACTAATGCACAAATTTCTCAAACATTATTCTTTATAGATAAACACTATGAATGAATAAAAGGTCAACTTAGAAGCTCCATAACTTTGATTGTACAAAAATTTAAAGCTCTAACAATATTATCTAGATGTGCCTTGAAGTCCTCTACAACTTTGATTTTTAATATATCAATAAATTGGTTTTGGATCAAAATATATAGCTAAAAAACTGAATGCCTTTTTTCATTTTTTTATTTTAAAATTCAAATTCCAATGGTCACTGAGAAAATTTTAAACATCAGGCATGTTGATCTCATCTCGTGCACCCTATAAAATTTAAAAAATGCACTTTATTGATCTCCTAGATTATCCTAATATTTATCTTTCAACTCTCACCATCGATCTTAGATCCTCACTTCTATGATCATACCACTTGGAAGCCACACATGTCTTTTATACATATTGACCTGTTGACTCCAATGAGCTTATGCCACTTGGAAGCCTCATGGATCTTCTGAGAAATGTTTGACATATTAACTAAATACACACCATTAAATCACATCTGACAAGATCATGCAAACCATTGGATCATTATTCAATCTAATGAAATACTCATTGTTAGATCTTGATATGATTAATGCTCACAATTAGATATATCTAGACAAATTAACCTCAGACTTCAATTTGGTTAAACTTGATGATCTCTGGCCCATCACAATTTTTAATAGTAACATTGAAGGTTGATAACTAGAGTTAGAAAACACTTCAAGAGTCTAAATATTCAAGGTATCTTCTTGGCACTAAATACAATATCCCCATAAAATCCTTTAACCTTAGTTAACTATTTGAGTACCTACATTAAATGTGCAAAGATGTTCGTTCATTCATATCTAGATGATGTGTAGTGATGTTCTGGCTTCTCTTAAGATATAATATGCATGTTTATCTTTCCAAATGATGAAGTGACACACCAGAACTTTACCAAGACATTTATGGATGCCTCATAACTTCTTATTTTTCATTATAGACCTAAAAATATGCCATATCTCTCGAAGATATAAAACATAACATTTTTATCATTCATGTTCTAGAACCATATGCTCTCTTTGAAATCAATGATAACCTAAGACATTAATGACCATGCTTAATAGAAATTTGTGTTACTTTTGACACATAGGTTTAGTGTCGAGATAAGTGATGATATTGTGCACCATAATGCTAGGGTCAATATAAGTCATGTCCTCATAGGAATAGGAAAATATTTCATTATATTTATCAAAAAATAAACTAAAATTATTGTTAGCCAATTTTGGCCCACATATAGAAACTCACTTGGATGGATTAGTTTCTATAAGTCCTAGTATGGAGTGACTAGTTGGGCAAAGTCCCTGATTGAATGAATGACCAAATGATGAAGAGGAAGGTAAAATGTCACCTACAAATATTTTGAAACATTTTACTCAGTCTTAAAGTGTATTTCGTTGACCTTTGAGAAGTAGGCTTGGAAACATGTCTAGGATTGGAAATTAGAAAAGACTAGTAGGTTCTTATGGTATCTCAAGAATTTAGGGATATGAATTAGGTTGCAAAACATCTCAAAATTTTATGCCAAGAAGGTCCCATAAAAATTTAATATCTTGATGATCTCTCTATCTCAATATATAATCTTCTAAATTTGAACTTGTAGAGTGGGATGTGTGTACAGACGTCAAATTTGAGCCTCATGAAATAGCCATTTAAATTTTTATTCCTAATGTTGAACATTGAGATACAAAGTGTCAATATCATGGGAGCTCAAGTCAAGATATAATAGTACATGGTGATTCACAAAGCTAGTGGGTACAAGATGATCAACAACATGTGATCCATCATACCAAAGTAGATCAATGGCAAGAAAAAGGTCAAAAAGTCAATGAATCTCAAAGACAAATGCATAGTTCCCAAGTATCACAACCATGGTAATAAAACAAGTAAATCAATAGTACACAGTTGAACCATGCTAAATAAGATCAATGTTGTGCATAAGGTCAAAGAGTCAATATTCATGAGCATGAACTTGGGACCATCATGTGTAAAAAGTGCAGGAACCATCCAGGACTAACTATAGGGCCCATGGAATGAATGAACAACTAATAGATGGCACAATTTTGGGAGTACAAATCAAGATTAATGGTTGATACTAAAAGTCAAAGATAGGATATTTTAAGTAGAAATAAAATACAATTCAAGTTAAACTAAGAGAAAATGCTTTAAAGAGATATGTCACCATTAGATCTTAGTCAAATGTCACAAGCAGACATAGCCATATAGTCAATGTTTTTAATTGTGAATTCTTATTGCTATTAAAGTTTAGAGGTATGATGGGGATTTTTTAAACCTAGTAATAATCTAGAACAAGATTATGCAACTTGTAGATCATCGATATAATGAATATATAAAAAATAATAAATTAGATTGGTTTTCAATATATAGTAAAGATCTATATTCAATTTGGAGTATATATAGGCATAAATGAGATATGGTGGAGTGTCTCATCCTTTAACACAATCATATTTTTGATAAATATGTACCTATGGCTTCCTAAAGTATACATATTCATGATTCTGTTAGATCCATAGATATGAAGATTTTTTCTTCACAAGTAAGTCAAGTGAAAGATGACGTCAAGTCCCAAGGTGGAGATCTGGTAGTTGGAGAAAGTAGTTACAACATTTAATAGATTTATAGGGTGCTTGAGGGTTTTTTTTGTAATAAGATCATGACTCATCATCTTTAGCAAAGCTCTTATCCTATAGCCTATTTCTCAACCAATAGGAAGACTTAGAGGCCATTAGAACATATGAAAAATATCTCATCAATAGAAAATTAGTGTTGATTCAATCAAAAGATGGTGGATCATTCATAAAAGGTATTGTTCATTTAATGATCTCAGATGGCATGTTCCCTCTCTCTTCACCTTTTTTCTATATCTTTCATCTTATTCCATGTGGTAACTCTCTTTGGGATCTTAGAATTTGACTCTCTCCTTTTCCTAAAGATTAAGAGGTTCTCATTTGATAAGGCTAGACTCTATCAAAAAATTTAAGAACTACATATTGATGTAATAAAGACATTATTTACCTATCTCTTGTTTTTTATTAGCTTTAGTAAGTTTATGTGTGATGGCCTTGTGATGGAGATTTTTCCATATCCATTACCCTTTTTGATTACCACTTTGAAGGTGTTTTATATTTAGTTTTAGGTTTGAATTAGTGTTATTTATGTCATTGATGTAATCTCAGTGTGAGTTGTTAAGTTGTGGAGCTACAAGCTTCACCAGGATGCTAATAAGGAAGTTACTGAGTTTAGTCAGTAACTGGCATCGGCAGTATTGCTGATGTCAGTTAGGTAGGGACCAGGGATCAGTCGACGTTGGTCAGGACCAGACTGACAGCAACCGACATCAGTCACTTGTGCATGTGCATGTAGTTGCATGTGTTTCCAGAATGCATTTCCAAAATTGGACTCGTCTAATTTTAAGATGTCTGAGAGTGTTTGCATGTTGAAGACTAATTTAAGTCTTGAGTCTGTGTTTCTAATTATTTTAATTAGAAGTCTAATTATTGTATGCATGGGATCCTATTTAAAGACCCATGAGGCATGTATTGTAATTAAGGCAAGTAAAGCATTGAAGCAAGAAAGCAAGGTCAAAGGAGATCTGCAAGGTGCAAGGTCAAGGAGATCAGTTGAAGCATTCAAGGAGGGGATAACAACTCAGGTTGTTGAGTTAGTTTTGGTTGAGAGAGAAAGAGAGAACTTTGAGGGAAGATTACTGAAAGTCTTAGAGGTGTGGGAAGCCTTAGAGGTGGAAGAAGACTATGGCACTTCTTTATTGTATTTCCTTCTGAAGAGTATTTAATACAAGATTGTGTATTGTCTCTCATATTATTTGTTGTTTCAAGTTTATAGTTACTTAATCATTCTAGTTCAATTCCGTGTTTAATTGCTTATAAGAAAAGTAATCAATTGTGCTTCCTTGGGGTTCCTGACAAGTGGTATCAGAGCTAAGGTTGCAGGGAGTAGGTTATTGTTTGATTATAGGTCATTCTCAGGGGTTTCTAATTGAGTGGGAGTATAGAAATGGTCAAAGAAAGTAAGCTACGAATGGAGAAGTTTAATGGCAAGAATTATCAACATTGGAGGATGCAGATAGAAGATTATATGTATCAGAAAGATTTGTACTTACCGTTGGGTGGGGTTGCATGCAAGACCACAGATATGAAGGATGAAGAATGGAGTGTTCTTGATCAGAAGGCTTTGGGATCCATAAGGTTGAGCCTTGCATCGTCTATGATTTCAAACTTATCACAGTGTAAGACAATAGAAGAGCTGATAGAATCTTTGGCAAATTTATATGAAAAGCCCTCAGCTTCAAATAAGGTATATCTTATGAAGCAGTTATTTAATTTGCAAATGCAATAAGGTGGATCAGTATATACTCATTTTAGTGATTTCCATGGTTTGGTAAACTAGTTAGCTTTAGTCAATATTGTTTTTGATGATGAAGTAAGGGCTCTCTTAATTTTATGCTCTTTACTTGAAAGTTGGGATAGTTTGGTAATGGCAGTAAGTAATACTGTGTCTGCTTCTAAAATATTAAAAGTTGATGATGTTGTGAGTGTAATCTTGAATTAATAAATACGTAGGAAAAGCACAGGTGAATCATCAGGGAATGCTCTAAGTGTTGAAAGCAAGGGAAGGTAAAGAGAGAAGGTCGAGCAAGGGAAATCAAGGTCAAAGATGGGAAGGAGATCCAAATCCAGAAATGGAGGTATCACTTGCTGGTTTTGTGGAAAGAGAAGACACACAAAGAAATATTGTTGGTTGAAGGATAAATAAAATCAACATGAAGGTAATGAAGAAGCAAAAGATGTAGGTATTGTGGCATAGGATGCTCTCATACTTTCTTTGGATAGTCAGTTAGAATCATGGGTTTTAGATTCTGGTGCTTCTTTTCATGCAACCCCAAATAGAGATTTGTTCCATGAGTATGTCCAGGGAGACTTTGGAGAGCTTTATTTAGGGGATGGTAAGCCTTGTCAAATGGTTGGCAAAGGGAAAGTGCAGCTGGAATTACAGACAGGGAACACATGGGTGTTGAAGGAGGTTATGCATGTCCCAGTCTTGAAGCAGAGTTTGGTTTTTGTAGGAAAGTTGGGTGATGAGGGATGATAGTAACCCTCATAGTGGATTCTTGGAAGGTTACCAAGGGTGAACTTGTTTTATCAAGAGGTAAGAAAGTAGGTACTCTTTATCTATCTACTTGTATTACTAATTCTACTTCTGGTTTATCTACTTTAGCTGTAGATTCAAAGATGTGGCTTAGTAGGATTGGTTACATGAATAAGAAGGAAATGGATGTTCTTGAGTCAAAGGGTATGAGTTTAGATTCGAAGGGCATAGATTGAGTTCATTACAAGAAAAGTAAATTTGGTGTTTTTGACAAGAACAGGGAAGCCTTGGTGTTTATGGAGGAGATGATGGACAAAGATTAATCACAGGGGCTAAATAATTTTGAGTAGGATAGTATGGATAGGGTTTTGATCCAAGATGAGCTCACAGATAAAGAAGTCATCACTTACAAGAAAACATAGTTACCGACGTCAGTCACATGGAACTGACATCGATTAGGCAAGTACCGACATCAGTCATGTGCAGACCAGTAGAGTCAGTAGTGTCGAGCAAGTGGAACCAATGTTGATCAAGTAGGAACTGACGTCAGCAAAAGGTCAGTCGCATGGAACCAATGTCGGTTAGGTGCAGACTAAGAGATGGCTGAGATCGGTCATTAGAATAGATGTTGGGTAGACAGCAAGCTGTCAAGGAGTCTCAAATGCCCATATGGAGGACTGAAAGGGTAAGTGGACCTCATATTCATTATTCACCTTCTTTATATTACTTTTTGCTTACTGATGGTCAAGAACTAGGAGGATGTGAAGAGGTAATGCAGGTAGAATCTAAGAAACGGTGGGAGCATGGCATGAATTCTTTGGAAGAGAACCAAGAAAGAGATTTGGTTGAGTTGTTAGCGAGGATAAAAGCACTGATAGAGGAATGGATTCCCAAGTTAAAGAAGAGAGTGGATGGACATGTGAGATAGAAGGCCAGGGTATATGGTCTTGAGCAGGCTGCAAGATAATGGAGGTTTAACCATTGTGTTTTCTTTTACTAGGTTGGATAATATTAGCTACATTATCCTATTACTGTACTGTGTGTATTTGTTGTAGGGTCACACATATAGGGAGTTTCTGAGCTAAAGGTAAAGTTAGTTCAGATGGGTGTCATGAAGAATTTGGGAGCAGCAAAATTCTTTGGCATGAGAGACATGGAAGATCACAGGTTGATTTTGTCTCCAATGGGAGCTGATGTGAAGAAGGTGTAGGTGGGGTTCAATACGCAGGATGCAGGACTGGTAAGCACACCAAGGGCTAGACAGTTCAAGCTGAGCTTAGAACAGTGTTCAAAATCACATAAGGTCTAGTGTAGACCTGAGTTTTCCTAAGCAGTGGGAGTTGTCAAAAAGTTTAGAGTCAATTCAGGAAAGGAGTACTAGAGAGGAGTTCAGTGGATTCTCAGGTATTTGAGAGGGACCAATAGTAGGTATTTATGCAGGGTCAATCACTTCTCTACATGGTATGTAGATTTTGATGTGGCAGGTTACTTGGATGATAGGTGTAGCATCATAGGATATGTGGTGGTTAGTCTTCAAAATTGAGCTTGAAGATGGAGGTGCATGAGATGGTTAGTGGAGGTTGTTGTAAAGGTACAGGTGCAGTTATTTATCTCCAAGTGGGAGATTGTTAAGTTTTGGAGCTAAAAGCTTCACCAAGATGCTAATCAAGAAGTTGTTGAGTTTAGTCAGTAACCAGCATTGGCAGTATTATCGATGTTGGTCAGGCAGGGACTAGGGATCAGCCGACATCGGTCAGGAGCAGACTGACAGCAATTGACGTCGGTCACCTATGCATGTGCATGTAGTTCCATGTGTTTCCAGAACGTTTTTCCACAATTAGACTCATCTAATTTTAAGAGGTCTGAGAGTGTTTGCATGTTGAAGACTAATTTAAGTCTTGAGTCTGTGTTTCTAATTATTGTAATTAGAAGTCTAATTATTGTATGCATGGGATCCTATTTAAAGGCCCATGAGGCATGTATTTAGTTTAAGGCAATTAAAGCACTAAAGCAAGAAAGCAAGGTCAAAGGAGATCTGCAAGGTGTAAGGTTAAGGAGATCAGCTAAAGCATTCAAGGAGGGGATAACAACTCATGTTATTTAGTTAGTTGTGGTTGAGAGAGAAAGAGAGAACTTTGAGGGAAGATTACTGAAAGTCTTAGAGGTGTGGGAAGCCTTAGAGGTGGAAGAAGACTGTGGCACTTCTTTATTGTATTTCCTTCTGAAGAGTATTTAATACAAGATTGTGTATTGTCTCTCATATTCTTTTTTGTTTCAAGTTTCTAGTTACTTAATCATTCTGGTTCAATTCCATGTTTAATTGCTTATAAGAAAAGTAATCAACTGTGCTTCCTTAGGGTTCCTGACATGAGTCATAGAACTCCTCCTTATTTCCATTTCACCACAACCTGAACCTAGTCTATGAAATAATTATGCAATTATCTAGATTATGAGATTATGTGATCTATTATTATATTATACTAATCTAGTGTGGGTTCAAGTATATTAGATTCTCATTTAAATTTGGTGCATCATCTTTTTATATTTTTTAGGATCACTATTTCCCCCTTTTCTAACCCTTTTATTGGCATTAGCATTAGTTTAGGTTATCCATAAAGAGGAATCCTACCTTATCTGAAGGTTCAACCCTATTATAGGATGCCCACAGCTTGGGGTTGCTCCCATATTATTATTGGGAGTGGAATATCCTAAACAACTCTTCCATAATGGTTCAATCTCACATCATAATAGTTTCTATCATGTCCAGTGGGACTCACTTTCGAAGAAGATTGATCAAAGTTTGATGTTGGTTCGATCAATTTTATATAGTTATATCTTCCAATCAATAACTTATAGAAAATTAAAAAGAACATTCAATTTTTTGGTAGTAGAATAGTGATTAAATCTCATTCCAAAGGTGACTACAAGATTAGCTTCTAGAGGTATTCCCTTTGAATTTGTTAAATTGCCTTTAAACTCAATAAAAATATTAATATTTGCTAATACACACCTATTTTCACTTGAAATTTCACCCAATGAGGAGATGGGACAACCTTATCCTCATTCAAGTGAGATAATGGAACCACCTCAGGGTTTTGGGTATCCCTATTAGGAGGTGGATCTCTAGATTAAGGGCTAACTCCCCTTGATGCATCACTAAAACTCATATCCTACTACTAACACCTGGGGATGAAAAAGGATAGGGATAACATGAAAGTAAACCTAGTCTATAAGAGGTGATACACCAAAATATTTTCTCTAGTCATACCCTTAGCATGCACTTTAAACTAAGGACAAATTTTAAATACACTTCATCCAATGTCAATCTTCCCTCTCACATCAATGCTTTAACATGGGGTCTTGGAGATAGCATAGGCTATGAGGAACTAGATAATAGGCATTCTAAGACACTCTATTGAGTGGCCTACTCACTACACTTACAATCTAATTTGACACTTCTTATTGACCTACAAAAGAGAGATTACAAACACATAAGGTACTAAGGAGAGTAACATGTGAAGGTAAATAAAAATTCTACTTACACAAGACTAAACATCCATTATGTACACTTAGTGAAATATTTAAGTGACATTAAAAACTTGTGTTTATTATCTCAAGGAAAAAATTTGGTAGGGCTTTGACATACCTAGATAGAGAGATTCATATAATAGCCAAGAAGGCTTAATTTATAGAAGATATGAGAAGAGAGAGAGAAAGGGGAGTCCAAGAGTCATAGAGACACTTGTCACAATTAAAAACATCATTTACTTGTGCATTTGAGAGAAATATGTGGTGATCCATGCAATTTTATGGGTTAAAATGTCATTTGAAATCATCCAAGACTTTTAAAATGGTTTAGAAACTCCTTCCCATGCACAAAAAACCATCCCTCATGATTTAGCTTCAAAAACTACCCTATCACTACAACTGATCAGGTATAATGATGTTTCTAAGTAGGAGTGGTTACTATCATGTCCTCACATGCATTTTACTAACCTTTTGATCAATCCTATCATTCTAGTCATGCACCATCATCCAAGATCGTCCCAAAATGGGATTCCTCCATATAACCCTCACACTTGGCACCTAAAACCTTCCCAAATATACCATATAATCCATGAAAATGAAGGTATGAAATTTTTCCAATATGTCCATAGCATCAATTTCAATAAATTATCCCTAACAGGCCTCCCAAATGGAATTTCACTCTCTTTCACCAAGTGATCACTATTTGCTCACAAGACTGGCTAAAATGAAGGAAATAGTAGATAGGCTTATGAGATTATACACATGATAAAATTACAATGAGTAATTATATCAAGTCTTGTAATTCCTCCCAAATGTGATTAGGTCTCTTAAAAGTCTTTAGGACCTACAAAACATAAGAAATTTTCAAATAAACCTATTTTTTATTGACTTATGTAGATTTCATAGAAAATAATTCCATGTATTTTATCCTCATGAAGTTTTAAAAAACTTTCCTTTTACACTCATGGTCAAATTTATCCATTTTGAGGCACTTTTAGCCTCATCTCCTCCATCGGGTCTTAAAATAGGGTTTGAGAGGGTTTTAAAGTGACTATCCCTCTTAGCCTTTGTTCATAAATGTTAAAAATTATAATTATTTAAAAATTACACTAAGGGATCCTCAAATAACTTCTCCAACTTCCCTAAATTCCTCAATGTCCCATGCATCAGGTCATAAAAATTCCAAGCATTTCAACTTAGCTACTTGAGTCCTTCTTGTGTATTTTGTGAGGGTTTTAAACATTTCCAAACCCAAAATGGCTTATAAGTGGATTTAATTTAAAACCAATGGTTCATAAAAATATTTATATGTTCTAAAAACATGAATCAACCATTTTAATGTCTCCTTTAGAGCTATAAATGAAGAGTGGCCCTATTTTGAGACTAGGCCTAGACTTTATTAATAGGTTTGTCTACACCTTTGAGCCAAAATGAAGTTAAATTATCTCTATTTTCCTCTTATTATCATTTTAAAATTCATTAATAGTCTCATAAACATTATAAAATCACTTAGTAAGTTTATCTAATGTCCAAAATGAAAATGACCATCCTAAGTAAGCTATTTGCTTACCATTCCTTACCATGGTATTTGCAACCTTTGTAGCTCAAATCACCCTATTTTATTAAAATACTTATATTAATTTATTTAGGTATCTATTTATGTGTTACATATTATCTGATCATAATTTGAGATTTTCTTACCTTATGGTTCATCATTTCACCACTTTTCTCAAAACTACTATCTTCATGCATGGTAAAACTACCCCTACTCTAAGAAAAAATAGAGAGGTTTTACACTATTATTATTGAAAATTTTATTATATTAGGATATTATTGGACTCCTAAATTTAATAAATACCAAATTTTATCTTCTAATTTCAAATTTGCTAGGTAGATTGTGAGGGTAGGCAGGGTATAGGCTAGGTTTGGAGGTTTTAGGGACTGATTCGATATTTCTTGTGATATTTAGTGATTTAACATGCCTCTAATTAAATATTCAAACCATTTCATATTATATTTTCCCCTTAAACACTTATTATGCTTTTGGATACCTAGACTAGGTCTATGACTACCTAGAAAGGGGATCGGTGTTTAGGCCTAGTTGTAGGTTATATTGAGTTTGGTTTATGATTTAAGGACACAATAAAAACCTATTATTATGTTAAAAAAATCATGAAATTTTTCATCCACCATTTTTTTAATATAATATCCATCCTTTGTGCTAATGCATCCCACATTCCTAAGACTATGTCACTACTTGTTAAGAATTGAGACAAGCTTATAGGTTGATTTAACTTTATCCACACTTGTATTAGGTGACTTTAGGTTTTATATGAGTTCTTTAAGATAAAATTTTATTCATTTCACTTGTATCTACTTAAAAGGCTCTAAATGAGGTCCAAACTTCAAACTTCTTTCTCACTTCCAATATACTCTTTGACTGTGTTTCATGAGTTATAGGGTTGCCTATAAGTATTCTTGATTTCCCTTAGGTCATGTGGTTGACAAGATTAAATTTAAATTTAGGATTAGTACCTTTAAAATATATAATTAAACCTAGGCATATAATTTTGTTACTATATGTCTAATTGAGACAAAGTATTATTAAACCCTGATGTAGGTTAGGATTCCCAGGCTTGTGTACAGATACGTGGGTTTGCATTAGTAGTCAAAACCTAAAAATCTACCTTTTTATATCATATTGGCTCATTAGAGTCCTTTGGAACATTTGGTATGGTTTAAAATTAATGTAATAATCTAGGATTATCAAATTTAAGTACAAGATCACTCCTTTAACAATGTCCTATAGATATCACTATTCCTTTTCAGTGATTTTTTTGGCCCTTTTTAGGCCTTGAAAACTTCATTTTCATTTACCCTTTGCTCCTAAAAATTGGCATAGTTTTTTGATGTGGATAGGTTTAAAAATTTAACATGTTATAATTCTTCAAAACCACCATTGTCTCATTGCATGAAAACCTCAAAAACACCTAGGAGCTCTATTTTGTCCATTTAAGGACTATGGGCCCAAAATGGTGTGATCATCCTTTGAAGTGAAAAATTTAACTTGCATAGCATTCTCAAATTCATAAAATTAACATTATTATATTTTGGGTATGATAGAGTTTCAAATTGAATTTCATCATGTTTTCACCATTAACACCTCCATAGAAACCTCTTGAACTCCTGAATAAGGTGACTATAAGTGCATTTTGTATACAAGGTAGTGAACAAGAGAATATAGAAAATTAGCTTTAGAGGATGTTGGTATGATTCATCATAAGTAAATCCAATGAAATAATCTTTAAAAAATGAATCCAAACACATTAAACATCTTCATGGAGCTCCTTCCACATTCAAAAAACATAAGTTACCCATTATTGGCTTCAAACTTGAGAAACAATCATAATTGGGAAATCTCCCTTAAGTAAATTAATATAAAAAGTGTTGAATGATGATAAAACCATGGAGATGGACTATTCCAACCTAAAAACACTCCATATAAATCATATGGCTCCATTTTTTCTTGAAAATAAGAAATAGATGCAAACCTATCCCCCTCTTGATTGTAATTTCATAAAAATCTACCTAGAGTGTTAGAAAGTGTTCATAAAGGAGGAGCCACCAATATGAGATTTATTATTATGGATGTGAATTAAATTTAGAGTACTATCCACCCCCTAGACCATTCTTCCTGACTTCACTTGCACAACCCATAACAAGTGCTTGAATTTGACCTTCTTTGGCTTGCTAAGGTAAACTGAAGGAAAATAAGTTATAAATGAATTTTTCTATGAAATATTTTTTTAAAATGTGGAAATGGCCTATGGGGAGGTGAAGATTCACACCACCCATGTTTTTTGTTGCAAGTAAACTCAAGGAGTCTGTATAAGTGCTTAAAATCCCCTAAAATCAAAGAGAAACTACCATTTACTAAAAATAACTACTTCTTGGCTGATATCTAATTGCTCCTGAAATGATCCTAACCTCTTCCATGTTAAAACTCACCTTGGTGATAAATTTTCTTGCATAAACTTTCATACAAGTCAATTAATGGGCTAGAAAAGTTGTCAAATGACCTTTTTTACATATGAAACCTAGCACATGATAAATTCATGACTTGAAAACACTTAAAACTTTTAAAATACCAGATTAGGACCTATTAAGCACAATTTGGACCTTTTACCAATTTTGACCAGCTTTGACTTTGGTTGACTAGGCCATTTTAAAGGGGATGAGCTTAGACAAGGACTAGGACAAGGCCAAGTAAGATGTGTAGAACATTATGAAACCCCTATAGGACATGTGAAACCTTTGTAAAAAATTAAAATAGTATGGGTTGACCCCATTTGACTATAATTCAAATTTGGTCAATAACACCCTTATAAAGGCAATTTTATTCCTAAGTCAATTTCAAGGCCTACCCTTATAGGAAGATCTTTGTTAAACCCTTTCATCACCATAGTATCCCCCTAGATATTTTCCCTTTATGGATTTTAATGGCCAAAGTCTTATGGACCTCCCTTAATATGATCCTATTCTAGTAGTAACTATTAAGAGTGTCCCTTATTTTAATGGAGACCAATATATAACTCCTTTATAACACCTCATGAATATAGCCAACTTTTGCAACATTCATAATGTTAATGAGGAAAATATATTGATTAGATTATTATCCATCTCTTTCAAAGATAAAGTCCTATATAGGTATCTAAGCCTTGATTCTAACTCTATTACATCATGGGATCAATTTGGGGATGAATTATGTAAGAGATTTCAAGACAAAAGTGACCATTTTTCATTTATATAATAGTTAAGCACAATTAAAATAGTCCCTCATGAAGTCATGCAATACTTCAATACAAGGTTCCAAAAGAATTGAGATAGGATCCCAGTCTCTTTTAGACCTAACATTAACTTTGCATTTCTTTACTATTTGAAATCTCTTAACAATGACATTATATTCATGATCCAGTCCATGGGAGGAAACACATTGCAAAATACATATGAGGTGGTAATCAGAGCAAAACATTATCTAGTACAAGTTGGCAAGATAACTCTTAGACCACCAATGCCTTTGTTTCCTAAGATTAAACCACACCCTATCTCTATTCCTCCCCTTTCTTCCATTCCTCCCATGCCTATAATTACTACTATACCCTCACCAAAATAAAAAAAGGCTTCCACTAGTCAATCTAGTGATTCCCAAGAACATAAAAAATTTCAAGAGATTAAGAGCATGTTTCAATCTTTAGGAAATTAACTAGTGAATGTTAAAAGGTAGAAGGTCTAATTCAATAGGCCTTATCAATCCTCATATCAAACTCATCATTAATCTTATCAAGCAAATAGGCCACCCTATAAAAAAAAGTTTCTAAGGTCAAGGCCAATAACAAGGCCAAGGACAAGGGAAACATTGATCCAATAGATAAGCAGCTATAATCTAAATGCTACAAGAACTTACAATACCTTGATCCCTATTAAAAATAATATCACTCAAGAATATAAGGGTACCATGCCACGAAATCAATTTTTTAGGTAATCTATTATCCCAGACACTGACTTCAACCAAGATTTTAATGATTAATGGAAGTAGGCTACCAATTATGGGTACAATAAAGTTATTATGGATCAGAACACAGAGGTGCCCATGATGACAAAATTATAATAACCTCAAAAAATTCAATGGTTTGATCAAGAATCAAGCCATTTGGGTGCTACAATGGTTAACTATGAGTAAGAAGAGTGTTATGCACTCAATCAATAGGCTAGTTCTAGCTAGGCATACATCCCAATAGAAACAAATACAAGCTTTAAAAGAAGGAATATGGATGGTAATCAAGAAATAGTCAAATAAATTACTACCATTAATCCTTCAATATAAAATCCAAATGAACCTATTGCTACTCCAAAGGTTCCAATTTCCCCAAAAAAATAAAATTAAGGGGATCCCTTTGTTCCCCAAAACACACAAGTTTAGAGTATAGTTGTCACTCCCAAATCAAAACCAAAGGTTGACATCATACCCATCAACATTATCAAATAGATGAAAGAGTCTAATGTGAGTGTGCCAATGTGGGACATGCTCTCCATGCCTAGATAGATGGATATCCTTCAAGAAGGATTATCAAAGATCAAGGTTCCTGAGAAGAAACCAAATAAAGAAAATGTGGTTCTTGCCAATGTAGCTGAAGGATATAATGAAGGGCAATCAGGTAAGATAGTCAAACCTCCTCCCTTCTACATTTCAATGATCATTGGCAACTCTTTAGTGCATAATTTATTGTAAGATAGTGGGGTTAGCACATTAGTAATTCTAAAGTCCATAGTTGATTAACTTGGTTTGAAATATAAGCCCTAGTCTAAAAGAGTTGTATAATTTTATGGTTCTTCTACCAAGCCAAATAGCATAATCATAGATCTCAACTTGACCTTGCATGATCATCCTAGTGTCTAAGTGGTTCAATATTTATTGATCCTTTACGTACCTCTTCATTTTACACTATTCTTATCTAGAGAATTCATAACAAATATTGTAGGTTATCTGGTAGCATATTAGTCATACATGGTTTTTAGAACATGATATGAGATCAAGGTATCCATCAAAGATGGGCCTATTATAAAATTCCACATTGAACCTTATAGGAAAGATATCATAAACCTCAATTGTACCATCCTTAATGAGGATGAATTCACAACTGTTTGAGAACTAAACACTCATCTTGAGGAGATAGCAAATATGTTCTTAGATGAACTATAGAATGAGAATCAGTTGGTTGATCCCTTGGAAGGTGTTAAATAAAAATACTTGGGTGTCTACTAATTACATGAAGATAATCAGTCCATGCCATCCCTAATAAGTCATCAATAAGACTTTAGTGGGTTATGGAAATTATTTTTTGATGGTTTAAGGAGTAGACATGTAGTGGGTGCAAGTGCAATTCTAGTATCCCCTTTTAATGACAAGTATTTCTCTTATTGCAAGTTCCAATTTTAGTTGCTCTTGTAATGCAATAGAATATGAGGGCCTTATCCATGGTCTTTAATTTGATAATGATGCAAGGTCTAGAAGATGTCTTATTTGGATGCAAATTTGAATTTGAATTTGAAGTGGTTTTCCCACCTAAAGGGAATTTCCACTTTTCCTGATGTATTACTGGTGTAGATGAGAGTTTGATGGAATTTAATTGTTAACAAAAGTTTTAAATTACATTTTATATTCTCTTGAAGGTCTTAATTTGGTTTTAAAATATTTGGTCAAGTTAGTGTGAGGTGGAAGTCCACCACCCTATGTAGGTCTAGGAGGTTGATAGGAAATCTTGTTCAAGAAATAATTAGGAATCTTGTTTTAGGAGTTTTTGATATATATAGGAGTTTATTAGTGTGTGAAAGTAGGTTTTTGGAGGTGGTAATCTCTCATCCCATTTGAGGATGATAAACAAAAGGAGATGAAATAAAACTTGTTGAAAAGGAAGGATGACTGTATTCTCAAATTTTTATGTGAATTGGAATGGTTTGGATGATATAGATCACATGTATATTTTAATGATCAAAATGGTGAGTAATTTATTCTAAGTATCTAATCTTGTTTATAATCAGGTGATAGAGTATATCCTATTATAGGAAATCCAAGATTGAATTGGAGATAGTCATTATTGTTGTGGTAGTTTTCCAATAGGGTATGAAACCATTAAAATTATTTCAATTAAAATAACTGAGTATTTGATCTTATTTTCATTTGACTTATGCGGTGAAACCCATGTATGAATAGTGGGAATGATGTTCAAATATAGATGATCAAAGATTCGTTTTGTTTTATTTACTGATAAGATTTTCTCATTGTTAACCTATAGACTACAAACTAGATTTTTGTACCTTGACATAATAAACATTGAATTTTGTTTGATGAAAAAGGGATGGGAAAATCTGTTAGGAATAAAACTAAAAATTGATGTAGAATAATTTCATAGAATCATATTAATAATAGATATAAACAAATATGAAAAAAAAGAAAATAAACATGAAAAATAAGAAGACCAAATTCAATGTGGTTCACCCAATGTGGGAAACATACACCAAGAAACACTTGATGAGGTTTTATTACAAGCCACGAGAGTACAAACCACTCTCAGATTAGTCTTCTCACAACTACAATGCACAAATATTTTTTGGAGCTACGCTTAACAAACCCTCCTAAATTCACACATAAAATCACACACTCTATTAGTCCTTATCAAACCCTAGTTATCATGATGTATTACCTATGAAACATCCATCAATACATAATACATAAACAAATCATTATTACAAAATAATGGGTACCAAAACCATGGGTAGAATCAACCCAAAATGGTTTCCCATTAAAAGGGTTTTAGAAAATACATATAGAGTGTACAGTATATTTAAAATGTACATATTTGAAAATACATTATAATTTATAAATAGGATCCACAACATGACAAAAGGTTTAGACAATTCATATAAGGTAATGATAACCTCATTTAAGGTTTTGGGAGTCTCTAGAGAATGAAGGGATAAAAACCTTACGTACCCTATTTATTTTTAGCAGAATATAGTATAAGGACTGAGATATGTTGTGTTGAGTTTTATTTTGGATCCAATGGTGATTAATAAGGGTTTGGAATGGAATTTTAAGGTATAAATAACCTCATTATAGTGTGTGAAGTCTTTATAAGTTAAAAATATAATGAAACTAAGAATACCCTATTTTTCTATATACAAACACAAGTATGCAAGACTAAGTTGTCATTAATGTGAATGATCTAGGACATATAGTGAAATTATTAAAGAAGGAAAAAGTTAAATAAGACCTATACATAGATATTTGGACCATTTTTTCTGAAATAGTTTAAGGTTCAAGTTATGCAAATTTATACACTCTCAGCTTGAGACAAATTCTAAGAAACCCTAAACTAGGATTAGGCCATAACATTATTTCTAAGTGTCAAAAAGTACTCAAAATTTTAGGAAATATTGTTTTACATATATTATAATATATTTTATGGTTTAAAAGATGTATATTTATGTAAAAAAATGTGTGGAGATGACTAAGTTGAAATGCAAGAATACTAGACATAATTAAGGACTGTGATAGTATAGAAATGAAGTATATAGATCAAGTGGAATAAAATGGGGAAGAGGGGAGTTACAATACCCAAACATAACCTTGATAAAGGTTTTAATTTGATTTTAAATTTCATTGATACTCCAAACCAAATGAGTTTACCCAAAATAGGGCTAGTAGGAAATAGGGCCTGAAAGGTCTTTGTGTGAAAAAAGTGAGCAACCAGTTTGGATTAGGTGTTTGAGAAAGGATACTAAAAAGATTTTTATAATAATATATAAGGTTTTATGTGATTAACATTATCATTGTTTTTTATTTCTAATGCAAATTCCATTTTGGCATTAAAGTATTGTGAGAGTGTCTTGAAGGCAAAAGTGAGTATATGAACAAAGTTAATTTAGTTTGTTCAAAGATGGTTTGTTGATATCATAAATTTCATCTAAAACTAGTATATCATGATAATATGAATCATTGTGAAGGAAACTTATATTTATTGTTGCATGATTACCAAATGAACCATGGGAAATGAGTTTTGAATGATTGAATGACAAAAGAAGATTTCTTGGATGAAGGATAAAGGTGGAGTTTAGCAAATAAGTGTATTAGCTCTGCATCATTTGGTATCAAAACCATATAGATGCTATGGGTAAGGTAAATACATTATTATTATGTAGTTTTCATGGATTTATAGGTAAGAAAGAAGGCATATTTCAAATATACTTATTAGAGGATAGAGTAGGAAGGCATATTGAGAAGGTATGATGTATTTTATGATTGATTTATTGATTAGAATGCATGACTTATTGAAAATATTAAGTATTGTGGTGGTATCCCTAAATAAAGAGGAAATAATATCATAAATATAGCTCAATAAAGAGATAATAGTCCTATATTGAAGGATAATAAGTTGAAAAGCCCATGTAAGGTACTTAAGGAAAAGATGAGAGAAGAGGTAGAAAGGAAACCAAAAAATAGGGTTAAGCATGAAAGCCACAAGGAAAAGATGGTGAATGAAGACACCAAGAATAATATTGAGATGGAAAGAGAAATGGCATAGATGAAGTAGAAAATGAATGAGATATTGACCAAGATAGAGTTGATGAAAGAATTTGTGAACCCACATCTTGGATGGGTCATGAAAATGAAGCCAATCAAATGGCCAATCAAGCAATTAATGGAAAAGAGAAAAAGATAAAAAATTAAGGACAAGGAGGCAATCAATCATCATGTTTTAAAATGTAATCATGTATTAGTATGTGTGAATTCAGGTTTGAGAGATGAAGAGATAGTTGAGCCCATTCATAGGCTAAAGAAATAAAAGGAAGAAGCATATGAACAAGTGGTGATCATAAGGAATCAAGATGAAGAAGAGACTCAAGGAAGAGTAATTTTGATGGAATAAGAACAAATAGGTCAGCCATTATAGAAGTAAGATAACATGAAGAAGGAAAATATCCTCACTCAAGAGGAAACAATTGAAGCCAAAGGAGTAATAGGATAGTAGAATAAGGCAAAGTATGACATATATTCAAGTTTTTATGAATCTTTGAAGCAAGAATGTGGATTTTATCCTCATCAAATGTATATATAAATGGTTAAGGAGGTTACTGAGGAAAACATAAATTTGTAGAATGCAGTAGTGGTCTCTAAGATAAAGGAATTAATGAAGGAAAGGAGGATTCAAGCATATGATGGTACTCCCCAAGATGAAGTTGTAGTTGTTGAGTTTTAAGTATAGGTGGAAGATGAAGGAAAAGTCATGCAAGGAGAGAAGGAAGATGCATTAGTATCTGATGCAAAGAGGAAGAGTGAAGAAAACAAAGCATATGAAGGTGCTTGGGAGAAAGAGGAAAAAGTACGAGAATAGGGAAGATGAAGAATACCTCAAATACATGAGAATGAACCAGTTTTCATTAAAGAGTTATTATATTTTATAGGTACAACATAGAGGAGGATAGCAAGAGGTAAGACAAAGTATAAGTGTGGCAGTCAAGAGCACACACACATATATGAGTGTTTAAAGGAAGAAGAACATGGTTGTCAAGAACTTTCTCCCCTTGTCAGTATGATTTAGGGGCATCTTGAAATGCTCACACAAGGTATAAAGGATGTCTTAAGTGGATGGAAATTTGAATTGGTTTTCTTGCCAAAAGGGAATTTCAAATTTCCATGATGTATTGATTGTCTAGGTGAGAGTGTGATGGAATGTAATTATTAAATAAAAAATTAAATTACCTTTTGTGGTCTATTGAAGGTCTTAAGTTGGTTTTAATATCTTTGTTCAAGGTAGTGTGAGGTGGCAGTCCACCACCCTACATAGGTTTAAGAGGTTGATAGGAAATATTATTTAATAAACAGTTAGGAATCTTGTTTTAAGAGTTTTTGATATATATAGGAGTTTATTAGTGTGTGAAAGTAGGTTTTTTGATGTGGTAACCTCTCATCCCATATGAGGATGATAAATGAAAGGATATGAAATAAAACCTTGTTAAAAATGAAGGATGATGGTGTTCTCAAATTTTTGTGTGAAATGAAATGGCTTGGTTGAGATAGAGAACATGTATATTTGAATGATCAAAATGGTGAGTAATCTTTTCTAAGTAATTTATCTTGTTTATAATCAGGTGATAGACTATATCTTCCTACATGAAATCCAAGATTGAATTGGAAATAGTCATTGTTGTTATGGTAATCTACCAAGAGGGTATGAAACCATTCAAATTATTTCAATAAAAAGAACCAAGTATTTGATCTTATTTTTATTTTATTTCTATGGTGAAACCCATATATGAATATTGGGAATGATTTTGTTTAAATATAGATGATCAAATATTGGTTTTTTTCTATTTAGTTATAATATTTGCTTATTGATAACCTACAAACTACAAACTAGAATTTTTTACCTTGATATACTAAACATTGAGTTTTGTTTGATGAAAAATGGATGGGAAAAGGTTTAGATAAGTCATGGAAGGAGATGATAACCTCATTTAAGGTTTTAGGAGTCTTTAGATATTGAAAGGATAAAAATACTATGTACCTTATTTATTGTTAGTAGAATACAAAATAAGGATTGAGATATGTTGGGTTGATTTTTATTTTGGATCCAATGGTGATTAAGAAGGGCTTGGAATTATTTTTTAAGGTATAAATAGTCTCATTATAGTGCTTGAAGTCTTTATAAGTTTAAAATATAATGAAACTTAGAATAACATGGTTTTCCTATATGCAAACATAGTTGTACAAGACCGAGTTGTCATTAATGTGAATGATCTAGCTCATATAGTGACATTATTAAATAATAAAAACATTTAATAAGACCTAGACAAAGCTATTTAGACCATTGGTTTGTTTTTAAATATTTCTTGGTTCAATTTATGCAAATTTATACACTCTCATCCTTAGATAGAGTCTAATAAACCCTAAACTAGGGTTTAGGTCATAACTTCATTTTTAACCATTAAAAAGTCCTAAAATATTGAGGAAATCCTATTTTTCATATATTATAATATATTTTATGGTTTTCAAGATGTATATGTATGGACAGACATGTGTGGAGATGATTGAGTTGACATGTAGGTAGAATAGACCTAATTAAGGACTATGATAGTATAGAAATGAAGTATGAAAATGAGGTAGAATAAAATGGGTAATAGGGGAGTTATAATACCCTAAACTAAACTTGATAATGGTTTCAATTTTCTTTTAAAGTTTCTTGATACTCCAAACCAAAGGAGTTTACCCACAACAGGGCTAGTAGGAAATAGGGCTTGAAAGGTCTTTATGTGAAAAAAGTGACAAACCAGTTTAGATTAGGTGTTTGATAATAATAATATATAAGGTTTTAAGTGATTAAAATTATCATTGTGTTTTATTTACAATTAAAATGCCATTTTTGCATTAAAGTATTGTGAGAGTTTTTTGAAGGCAAAAGTGACTATATAAAACAAAGTTGATTCAGTTTGTTCAAAGATGGTTTATTGATAGTAAAAATTTCATCTAAAACTAGTATATAATGATAATATGAATCATTGTGAAGGAACCTTATATTTATTATTTCATGATTACCAAAATAACCATGGGAAATGATTTTTGAATGATTAAATGACAATAGAATATTTCTTCAATAAATGTCAAAGGTAAAGTTTGGTAAAGAAGTGTATTAGCTCTACAACATTTGGTATCAGAGCCATCTAGATGCTATGGGGAAGGTTAATACATTGTTAATATTCAGGTTGCATGATGTTAAAGGTAAACAAAAAGGTATATTGTAAAGAGACTTGTTGGAAGACAGATTAGGAAGGCATATTGAGAAGGTATGATGTATTTGTTGATTGATCTATTGATTAAAATGTATGAATGATTGAAAATAGTAAGTATTATGGTGTTATCCCTAAATAAAGAGGGAATAATATCATAAGTAGATCTCAACAAGGAGAGAATAGTCCTAGATTGAAGGAGAGGAAGTTTAAAGGCCCAAGTGAGGTTTGAAATAGAAGGTTCCAACTGTGAACCAAAGGGAATGGTCCAAGTGAGACCAAAACAAGAAGAAGAATGTGCCCAAGAAAGTTACTCAAGGAGGAGATGATATAAGAGGTATAAAGGAAATGGAAAAATAGGGTTAAGCATGAAATCTACAAGGAGAAGATGGTGCATGAAGACAATAAGAAGAATATTGAGATGGAAAGAGAGATGGTAGAGATGAGGTGAATTTATGAACCCACATCTTAGATGAGTCATGAAAAGGAAGCTGATAAAATTACCGATCAAGTCGTTAGTAGAAAACAAGAGATGACAAAATATGAAGGACAATGAGGCAATCAAGCCTCATGTTCTAAAATCTAGTGATGTATTGGTATATGTGAATGCAAGTTTGAGGGATGAAGAGAAGGAAGAGTTGGTTGAGCCCATTCATAGGCTCAAGGAACAAAAGGAAGAGGAAAATGACCAAGTGGTGATCACAAGGAGTCAATATGAAGAAGATACTTAAGGAATACTCATGTTGATGGAATAATAATAAATAGGTCAGCCTTTGTGTAAGCAAGATAACATGAAGATGGAAGATGTCCTCACTCAAGAGGAAGCAAGTCAAGCCAAAGGAGAAATAGGAAAACAACATAAGGAAAGTAATAAATATATTC
>JARHVA010003177.1:2082500-2095000 GCA_037957365.1 Torreya grandis
AAAAGAGGAGATGAAAAAATATGAAGGACAAGGAGGTAATCAAGCCTCATGTTCTAAAATCTAGTGATGTATTGGTATGTGTGAATTTAGCTTTAAGAGATGAAGAGAAGGAAGAGATGGTTGAGCCCATTCATAGGCTCAAGGAAAAAAAGGAAGAGGAAAATTACCAAGTGGTGATCACAAGGAGTCAAGATGAAGAAGATACTCAAGGAATACTCATGTTGATGGAATAAGAACAAATAGGTTAGCCATTGTGTAAGCAAGATAACATGAAGATATAAGAGGTCCTCACTCAAGAGGAAGTAAGTCAAGCCAAAGGAGTAATAGGAAAACAACATAAGGAAAGGTAATAAGTATATTCAAGGTTGTACGAATCCTTAAATCAATAATATGGATTTGATCCTCATCAAATGTATAGAGAAATGGTTATGGATGTTACCAAGGAAAACATAGATTTATGGAATACAATAGTGGTGTCTAAGATAAGGGAATTAATTAAGGAAAGGAGGAGTCAAACATATGAAGGTAATCCCCAAGATGAAGTTTCAATTATTGATGTTTAAGTACACATGGAAGATGAAGGAGAATTCAAGCAAGGATAGAAGCAAGATGCATTAGATAATGCAAAGAGGAAGAGTGAAGCAAATAAAGCACATGAAGGTGCTTGGGAGCAAGAGGAAAAAAGACACAAAGAGGGAAAATTCATAATGACTCAAAGCCATGATAATGAATAAGTTTTAATTAATGAGTTATTGTATTTTTTTAGGTACAACATGAATGAAGATAGCAAGAGGCAAGACAAATTACAAGTGTGGCAGTCAAGAGAACACACACCTATATGAGTGTTTAAAGGAAGAATACCATGTGTGTCAAGTCTTTTCTCCCCTTGGGAGTATGATGAATTAGTATCTTTAAATTATTTCACAAGGTCTTGAGGATGTCCTAAGTGGATGCAAATTTCAATATATTTTCTCACCAAAAGGGAACTTCAACTTTTCATGATATATTCATGGTCTAGGTGAGAGTGTGATGGAATTTAATTGTTAACATAAGTTATATATGACCTTTAATGGTCTCTTGAAGGTTTTATGTTGGTTTTAAAATCTTTGGTCAATCTAATGTGAGGTGGTAGTCCACCACCCTACGTAGGTGTAAGAGGTTGATAAGAAATCTTGTTCAAGAAATACTTAAGAATCTTATTTTAGGAGTTATATATATATATATATATATATATATATATATATATATATATATATATATATATATATAGTAGTTTATTAGTGTGTGAAAGTATTTTTTTGGAGGTGGTAACCTCTCATCCCATTTGATAATGATAAAGAAAATGAGATGAAATAAAACCTTGTTGAAAAGAAAGGATGACTGTGTTCTCAAATTTTTGTGTGAATTAGAATGGATTGGTTGAAACAAAGCACATGTATATTTTAATGATCAAAATGGTGAGTAATTTATTCCAATTAGTTGATATTTTTTATAATGAGGTGATAAACTATATCTTGTTACAAGAAATCCAAGATTTAATTATAGATAGTTATTGTTATTATGGTAGTCTACCAATAGGGTATGAAACCCTTCAAATTGTTTAAATCAAAAGAAATAAGTATTTGATCCTATATTAATTTGAGTTATGTGTTAAAAGCCCATGTATGAATAGTGGGAATGATGTTGTTCAAATATAGATGATCGAATATTGGTTTTATTCTATTTAGTTGTAAGATTTGCTCATTGATAACCTATAGACTACAAACTAGAGTTTTGTACCTTGACATACTAAAAATTGAGTTTTGTTTGATGAAAAAGGGATGGGAAAATGTTTAGATAAGTCATGGAAGCTGATGATAACCTCATATAAGGTTTTGGGAGTCTTTATATAATGAAAGGATAAAATCCCTGTGTACCCTTTTTATTGTTAGTAGAATATAGTATAAGAACTGAGATATGTTGTATTGAGTTTTGTTTTGGATCCAATGTTTATTAAGAAGGTTTTGGAATGGTCTTCGAAGGTATAAAGAATATAATTTTAATGTGTGAAGTCTTTATAAGTTGAAAATAAATGAAACTTAGAATATTTTAGATTTCTTGTATGCAAGCAAAGTTGTGCAAGATTGAGTTGTCATTAACGTGAATGATTTAGGGAATATAATGGCATCCTTAATGAATGAAAAATTTGAATAATACATATAAATATCTATACAAAACATTGGTTTTTTTTGAAATAGTTCCTAGTTCAAGTTATGCAAATCTATACACTCTTAGTCTGAGATAGAGTTTAGGAAACCCTAAACTAGGGTTGAGGCCATAACTTCATTTTTAATAATCAAAAAGTACGCAAAATTTGAGGAAATATTGGTTTCCATATATGATAATATATTTTAATGTTTTCAATATGTATATGTATAGATAAACACATGTGGAGTTGATTGAGTTGATATGCATGTAGAATAGACCTAATTACAAACTATGACAATATAGAAATGAAGTATGCAGATGAAGTGGAATCAAATGGGGAATAGGGGAGCTATAATATGACAAAGGAACCTTGATAATAGTTTTAATTTTCTATAAAAGTTTTTTGATACTCCAAACAAAAGGAGTTTACCCAAAATAAGGCTATTAAGAAATAGAGCTTGAAAGGTCTTTGTGTGAAAAAAGTGAGCAACCAATTTGGATTAGGTGTTTGAGTAGGGATACTAAAAGAAGTGATAAAATAAGATATAATGTTTTATGTGATTAACATTATCATTATGTTTTAATTTCAATGGAAAGGCCATTTTGTCTTTAAATTATTATTAGAGTGTCTTGAAGGCAAAAGTGACTATATGAACAAAGTTAATTCAATTTGTTTAAAGATAGATTATCGATAATATAAATTTCATTTAAAACTAGTATATCATGATCAAATGAATCTTTGTGAAAGAACCTTATATTTATTATTGCATTATTACCAAAATAACCATGGAGAATGAGTTTTCAATTATTGAATGATAAAAGAATATTTCTTGGATGAAAGATAAAGGTAGAGTTTGGTAAAGAAGTGTATTATCTCTATGTCATCGGTATTGGATCTATCTAGATGTTCTGGGGAAGGTAAATACATTTTTATTATGAAATTTGCATGAATGTTTAGGTAAGCAAGAAGGTATATTGCAAAGAGACATGTTGGAGGATAGAGTATGAAGAAATATTGAGAAGGTATGTGTAGACACCGAAATCGTGTCGACTCCCCTGGTCATTCCCCGTCTTATTCTTCTTCGCCTATTGAACCCTTGCCGATCACTTGTTCCACCAACCTTGACCCTGGCAGCATGTAAAAATGAGCACAGAGCTAAAGCTAGACTCTATCCCCATTATACATCTGCCGACGTCGGTCTTTACCCGACCGATGTCGCCGACGTCGGTCACCTATCGGCTGACGTCGGCACTCCTGCCGACGTCGGTCACCTTCCCCTTGTCCGTTATCAGTTACCATTCAGTTTCCCGAAATGGTTGACGAACCGTCTCTGGAACCGTCCCCGTCCCCCGCCTTCATCAACCTCCGCCAACCATTCGAGACCAGATCCTGAACGCTATTCAAAACGCTGATCAACCAACCTGCGAATTCCTCCATCAACCTGCGAACTCAATCATCAACACTCTCAGCATCAACACTCTCGGCATCAACCAATCTGCATTCAATCTGACTCCAACTATGGCTTTCATCGCGTCTTCTGGCAGGTAAGTATTATTCTATTTATTTTATTTCTTTCTTAGTTATTATTTATCGGTTCTGTTATCCCTGCCTCTGTCCAAAACCCCCCAGACTCTCTCAGAACCTGTCCCGACTCTATCCAAAACCCTATCCTGACCTTATCAGACCCTGTCCCGAACCTGTCCAAACTTTTCCCAGAACCTACCCCTACCGACACCGGTCACTACCCCGACCGACGATGGCACCTAAACCGACGTCGGCACCTTCCCTAACCGACGCCGGCACCACAGAGACCGACGCCGGCGACTGTGCAGAATAGTGCTGCATATCAGGTATGCATTTTTTATTTTCTATTATTTATTTCTGTCATTTTATCTTTCATTATTATCTACTTTCATCCAATATTATACTTTTTTATCAAGTGGGTTGATATCCTTCTAGGGAGTCTTCGTACTTCCGGGATCGGGCGTTCGCTTGACAGCCCACCATATCTTTGACTAACGTTTTTCCGTGTTTTAGCCTTTTCTTCGCAGGTGTCATTCCTCCACAGCAAAAGAGGAGAATCTTTCAACGTCTGATTTCGGTGCGCACGACTTTATCAGGTACTTCTAGCCTTGACCATCTTTTAGTTTCTTATTTCTTCTTTGAATGTAGAAAGCAATTTTTGCATTAGAAACATTCTGGCACGCCCGGTGGGACCCTAGGTCCTCCTTGGGTTCTTTCTTTCTTTCATTCATTTAGGTGCATTAGGTTTCTTCCTTTTCGCCTCCTTTCGTCTCTTCTTAAACGACATCATAAGCAGAACTAAAACGAACATTTCTTTCTTTCTTGCACTTCTAGACTAGCTAAAACTCATATTCTTCGACTCTTTCTCCATTTGTCTTCATACGAACAAATATTTCGACTTGGGCATTAAAACACTTTGCATTCATCTCTGTTTTCCTGCATCTTTTAGACCACACATAGTAATTAAACCGCATATTGAATTAATCTAGATCACTTGATGTTACACGACCAAACCACCTGCACAAAACAAACATAAAACTTACCTGAGACAAGGCCCGACTGGGATTTCATCCCCCAGCGAATACCTTACCCGTCCCGGTGACCCTACTTGGATTTCATCACCAAGGGGGAAGCCCACTCCGTTCTCTGGCAGAGTCTAAACTCTAGGCGAGGTATATCTTGGCTAAGCGAGACCAGCTAACCACTGGAATCGTGAAGTGAGGGGAGCTTGCTCCTTAGCACTAGGCCGCGTACCAGACCCTAACACAGACTTCTTGAGCACCATAACAAAACTCAAAACCATCCATAGACTGCTTCTTCTAGGACCCGACTCACAAAACCAACCTTCCACTACACACATTCTAAGGCATAAGCCACTATAATCCTAATAATTTACTTCTAGGGTTTTAGGATCTGCTTGTGTCTTCATCTTTTTAGTTCTTATCTGCTTGTTTGAGCTTGTGAGAACGTTCTTTCTTGCCTTGAATGGTTCTAACACGTAGTCAAACCAAGGCTCTTCTTGACCATGCTAGCCATCAATCGTTGTCACCTACCCCGTCTATAAACAATCATATAATGGAGTTCTACTCGAAGACCGAAAGAATTCCTACCAGACCATCTCCAACCCAGACGTCTATCATCCCAGAAGGGGACCAAGACTTTGCAAGATTCTTGGACCTCAATACCGCAACCCTCCAAAACTATCTCGCAAGAAAACCAATGCGGGACCTTTCAGACGACGTGGCGACGACATCAACACCGTTCGCCACCCAACCTTTTACGACTCAACCTTTCGCCTCAACCATTAACCCGACCATGGCCTATACGCAAAGTTCGGCCTCCTCGTCTATTTTTAGACCAACCTCCATCGGGGTTTCGTCACCCCCTCAACCACCTGCAATTCAACCAAGTTCTACATTATACCAGAACTTGATTGTCTCGACCCCTCACACTCTTGCACCTATATATGCAGGAGTGCCTACCTCACCCTTTGTCAATGCCGTCACACAACCTCCTTTGGCAGTATCTAGTCAGCCTATGCCTTCTACCTTCATAACTCAACCACCCTTAACCTTTACTTCCGCCCCTGCAACTAGTCATCCGTACATTGTACAACTGGCTATGTCGCACGCCTCCTCTAGCCTCTTCCAAGCGCCTTGCAACCTAGGGGGCGCTCAACCCGCCAATCCGTCAGCAGATCTTATCAAGATGCTAATGGATAAAATGTCCCATCTCGAAGCTTCTATCTCTGGTTCAAGCAATACTTTGTCATATGAACAAGTTTGCAACGAGCCCATCCACCCTTCTGTCCCTATCCGACCATACCCCAACCATTGGGAGCTTCCTAAATTCACTCACTTTCAGAGTAAGGAAGACCCGCAACAACATCTAAAGGCATTCAGACATGCCTGTTACCTTATCGCCCATGACGATGCGTTACTTCTACGCACGTTCCCTATGTCGCTTTCTGGCCCTGCCCTTGACTGGTATAGTTCTCTTGCCAGACATTCTATCTTTTCATTCATCCAACTCGCCCAACTATTCATTGACCATTTTTCTATCAATATCACTAAACAAGTTTCGATCATAGACCTTTACTCCATCAGGCAATTTGACGACGAATCGATAGTTGATTTTGTCGCCCGTTGGAGAAGCTTGATTAATCAGCTCTCCTTCTCCTTGCCTCAACCTGAGCTCATTGAGCTCTTTTCTCGAGCATGTGTCAGTCACATCTCGTCCACCTTACGGGTTCAAACATTCCACACTTTTGACGAGGCCTTCACCATGGCCCGAAAGCTTGAACTCCGCGCCATTGAAGAAGATAAGGTCAAATTGTGTAACACTAACACAAGAACCAATGACCATTCTTCTTCCAGACCTTCTTCTGCCCACTCTCAATCCAAGGAGTTGGCAAACACTGTCATCTTTAGACCATCATCTTCAACAATAACCAACCAATCATCATCTTCAACATTAGACTACATCAATAAACATTTTCAACGTCAATCCATACAGTGGCAATTCACTCCAATTGGGGAGTCATATGCCTCTGTTTTGGATAAACTCGTCAAGCAGGGGGTCCTCAATCTCCCTCCAATCTGACCACATCAATTCGACCCCTCAACACCTATCCCTGCATGGTACAGGGAAAACCACTTTTGCAACTATCACCGTGTCAAAGGCCATGACACGGATCACTGTCAAACTTTCAAAAACATCGTCCAAGACATGCTAGACAAGGGAAATCTTATTTTAGATAACCCGAATGCACCACCCAACCAAAACCTTGACATCTTCAAGCAACCCCTTTCTAATCATTCGCCTACTCAAGACAACGTCCAAACCATAACCAATGACCCTCAAGACCATGATATACACACGGTCGACACTATCTTTTCTCTTATCCCTGACCAACCGCTTTCACAGGTGGAAGACCCTTCTTCCCCTATACCTCCTCCATAGGGAGAAGAACTTTCTTCTCCCACTTGTCCTCCATTGACTTCTCCCATATTGGAGGACGCTTTGACCACATCAACACTAGCTGCCTCACCTTCATCCTTATTATTATCCATAGATGATCATACCTTTTTGACTCCCCAACCACACACAGAAGCCATGACTACTCCAGAGCTCTTTCCACTTAAAGAGCCCACACCTTTAATCCCTTCTCCATTGAGAGAAAAACCGTCCACATCTAAGTCCAAACCCGCGCAGGCGTCCATCAGGCCCAAAGAGACTAAACCTCTTGGTGTTTGCCCCATATCTAATCTCGCCTCGCACAAAGGTGGCCCTCAACTCAAACCAAAGAAGGCTAATAAACCACACCGGAGGCCTCCTCCCCTATCTTCGTCATTACCTTCAATCTTGGGCCCACATCCGTCTACTTTACTCGGAGTGCTTCTCACTCCCATACTTCACAGAGGTAAGTCACCTCCATTATTCTATCAACCCGTCAGACTTATACCTCCTTCAAACCATCGACCAACGCCTCTTTCGCCTCCCAAACCAATGTCACCAACCCTCTCTGCAATAAAACGTCCTGACCTGTTAGCAGGTTCATATGCCTTGCTCTTACGGCAATTATTGCAGTCCTCTCGTCTCTATCTCCCGCCTCTTAGACCATATCACTTTCTCGGACCAAAACCACCATGGTTCGATGACACTCGCATTTGTGCGTATCATCGCACGCCTGGGCACGACACGGAACATTGTCATGCCCTCAAGGTCGCCATTCGCCAATGTCTGGGGAATGACACCTCTCTTCTCGACCACGCTATCAACAAACCTTCAACACCACCCCACTCATCAACTCTCAGATCAAGGCCATCTTGGTTCGACAACTCTACATTCTGCCACTATCATCACACTCCGGGACATGACACCGAGCGTTGTTGCACTCTTAAAGCTGTCATTCGTCACCACCGGAAAAAGGATTCCTTTCTTATCAAGGATCCTCTTGACCACCCCTTTGACAAATTATCAACACCGACCCATACCTCTCCAACCTCGTCATATAAATCAGGATCTCCACAATAGACTAGGGTCCCTTCGCTGCCTTTAACCCCTTTATTTAACATCAACACAGTCCATCTTACTACTAAACCTTAATCGACCTTAACCAATCCGTCAAACATTCTCCTTAGCCGCTGGGGGAACTCATCCTTCATCCAACTTTGACCAATTTTTCAACACAGTCTCGACCACATATCAATCACTCTATCAACTTAACCTCAACCAGACTAGCAACCAAACATTTAACCCGACCTCAACCAAACATTTGACCCAACCAAAGACCAAATACCAACCAATCAACCCTCGACCAACCATTGACCAATTATCAAATGACCAAATATCAACCAAACATTGACCAATCTCTTTTTATCAAAACATTCAACCTTTTTCAATCAATCAACAACCATATCAACCAACTTCACATCCACTCATCAATCAACACCTGACCAATCTGGAAAGAGACAATTGGGGCAAGTTTGCTCCTAATTGACTCGGACCTTAACATACAAGTATACACTAGGGACTTATCAGAACCTGAGCCTTTTATGCGTTGCATCTGCGACCGTTCTACTGCTAGTCGAGTATTCATTCACTTGACACTTAACTTGAGCTCGTCCCTTGAGCAATCCCCATCCTCTTCATCCTACTTCCTTTCAACCCTATTCCTCTTAACAATTCCTATAACCCTTTTATGATGTATGGATGCTTTGTCCTAATAAAAGGGAGCCCTTGAACTTCTACAGTCTTGTCCATAACTCACATTTCTATAAAAACAAATCAAGATGTCAAAACATATCCATGGTCACTATATCAATATCAAAATCAAAAAAATAGACTGCTCCCTCGAAGGATAGCTGTACTATCATTGCTGTAATAAATAGACTGCTCCCTCGAAGGACAGCTATTCAAAAGCCTTTATATTAAACAAAAATCTAGACCACTCCCTCGAAGGATGGCTATGACTACTTTGGAAATAAACAACATTATTTTAGAAGCTTCCCGCATTGATCAGCTTCACAACCTGACCACCAAGCAAATGACATCTCTATGCAGGCTTCCCGCATTGATCAGTCTGCGCAAAAAAAAAAAAAAACGAGTCACGGACTTGGCTTGTAGTTGTCTCAGGGTCTCCTATAAAAAGGGGCAAAGTTATCTCTGCTCTTAAAATGGGTTACCCTCTTTCCTCCTCCTATTACCTGCTCAAGGGACTTCGAGCTCACTTTAATGTCTAAGTGATTCGATTACCGCTCTAACATAACTATGGTCAACGACGTCACGCATGAATGGGGCTCTTGGTTCTCATAACCCCTATCTATGCTCTATTTTTGGTCCTTGTCAATGAAAGAGCAATATGCTTTTCATCTTCTTCTGCACTTTGGTCACATTCACCTTCATCACTTGTCAATCAACTCAACTCAACTCTCTTTTCAGACCATCAACATGACCTTGCCTATTCACCCTAGTTTCTATGGACACCAATACACATGGAAACTATCGACTCGCCCCAATTTATGTTAAGCATAAACCAATACTTGCTGAAGCATAAATAGACCTCAATTCATTTTTAGCATACATCCATCACGCATATGGAATATTGCTAGGGATGAAAAACCCCTCAACCAATGTTGCAGAATACACCATTTGGAAAAGGCTGCAACATCTTTTTTTTTCCCTCATCGTTTCATCATAACCATGACCAATCTATCAACTATTTTAACCACCTGTCTACCACTCGGACCCTTTGTCTGAACTACATTGGTCTGAGGCCCTTCCACAGGGGCTATGTAGGCAGCACTCAGATGACACGACTGTCTTCTAGGGTTAGCTCGACCATTCTCATTTGTTCGTCTCTCTGATGGACAAACCTTCTTGCCTTCTTTTAACCATCACCTTGCCCTTCATCATGACCCATTTCCATCCCTTTGACCCTTCCTCCCTTCTAGGGAGAACTACATCGGCCTGAGGCCCTATCACCAGGGCTATGTAGGCAGCACTCAGTTGACATGGGGTCTTCTGAGGTTAGCTCAGCCGCATCCTTTCATCCTTTCGTCCATTCATCCATCCATCGACCACCAACCATTGGAGATCATGCCTATCTCCTCCGACCTCGACCACTTCTAAGACGTTGTTGCCTTGGTTGTTTTTGCATGTATGCTACCTCATGACTGGTTAGCAGAATTGTGTGCAGACCTTTTTAGACCCTCACAAGTATAGGATTGCACACAGGTTGATCCGCACTACTTGTGACTTTTTCGTGTTTCTAGGAGCACTTCCTGAGCCCAGGATACCTAGAACGCGATGACCCATTTGGAGCTTTAGCTTAGATTGAGTGACCCGATCAGCAGATGACTAAATGCTGGGGCCTGGTTACTTCAATTTTGGCACTCCTCGACCCTTGACCTGCGACACTTTGGCCTGACCATCTCGTGCAGTGGTATGCGTGCAATCACGACTTTTGCAGCGTTCACCCTCACCCCTTTTTCATCCACTCTTTATCAAATCAGCACCCGATTCCCAGTTCCCTTCCCTCGACTCCTACTTTGAGGGGGAATACCTCATCCTTACTCGAGGCATTTTGCCTCCTATTTTTGTCTTGCAGTTCATTCGAACAACCAACAAGACGAAATCAACCTTATCCCTCACCTGGGGCACTCACTCCTATTTTTGTCTTGCAGTTCGTCAAGAACAACCAACAAGACAAAAAGGGGCAAATGTAGACACCGAAATCGTGTCGACTACCCTGGTCATTCCCCGTCTTATTCTTCTTCGCCTATTGAACCCTTGCCGATCACTTGTTCCACCAACCTTGACCCTGGCAGCATGTAAAAATGAGCACAGAGCTAAAGCTAGACTCTATCCCCATTATACATCTGCCGACGTCGGTCTTTACCTGACCGATGTCACCGACGTCGGTCACCTATCGGCTGACGTCGGCACTCCTGCCGACGTCGGTCACCTTCCCCTTGTCCGTTATCAGTTACCATTCGGTTTCCCAAAACGGTTGACGAACTGTCTCTGGAACCGTCCCCGTCCCCCGCCTTCATCAACCTCCACCAACCATTCGAGACCAGATCCCGAACGCTATTCAAAATGCTGATCAACCAACCTGCGAATTCCTCCATCAACCTGCGAACTCAATCATCAACACTCTCAGCATCAACACTCTCGGCATCAACCAATCTGCATTCAATCCGACTCCAACTATGGCTTTCATCGCGTCTTCTAGCAGGTAAGTATTATTCTATTTATTTTATTTCTTTCTTAGTTATTATTTATCAGTTCTGTTATCCCTGCCTCTGTCCAAAACCCCCCAGACTCTCTCAGAACCTGTCCTGACTCTATCCAAAACCCTATCCTGACCTTATCAGACCCTATCCCGAACCTGTCCAGACTTTTCCCAGAACCTGCCCCTACCGACGCTGGTCACTACCCCGACCGACGACGGCACCTAAACCGACGTCGGCACCTTCCCTAACCGACGCCGGCACCACAGAGACCGACGCCGGTGACTGTGCAGAATAGTGCTGCATATCAGGTACGCATTTTTTATTTTCTGTTATTTATTTCTGTCATTTTATCTTTCATTATTATCTACTTTCATCCAATATTATACTTTTTTATCAAGTGGGTTGATATCCTTCTAGGGAGTCTTCGTACTTCCGGGATCGAGCGTTCGCCTGACAGCCCACCATATCTTTGACTAACGTTTTTCCGTGTTTTAGCCTTTTCTTCGCAGGTGTCATTCCTCCACAGCAAAAGAGGAGAATCTTTCAACGTCTGATTTCAGTGCACACGACTTTATCAGGTACTTCTAGCCTTGACCATCTTTTAGTTTCTTATTTCTTCTTTGAATGTAGAAAGCAATTTTGCATTAGAAACAGTATGATGTATTTTATTATTGAATAATTGATTATAATGTATGACTGATTGAAAATAGTAAGTATTATGGTGGAATCCCTTAATCAAGAGGGAAAAATCTAATAAATTGAGCTTAATAATGATAGAGAAGTCCTAGATTGAAGGAAAAGAAGTTGAAAGGCCCTAGTGAGGTCTGAAATAGAAGTTTCCAAGTGTGAACCAAAGGGAATGGTCCAAATGAAAGCAAAATAAGAAGAAGAATGTGCCCAAGAAAGGCACTCAAGGAGAAGATGAGAGAAGAGGTAAAAAGGAAAGGGGAAAAAATGGTTAAGCATGAAATCCACAAGGATAATATGGTGCATGAACACACCAAGAAGATAATTGAGATGGAAAGAGAGATGGTAGAGAGATGAGGCAA
>JARHVA010003177.1:2100000-2122602 GCA_037957365.1 Torreya grandis
AAGATTTTATCATGGATAACCTATAGACTATAAACTAGTATTTTGTACTATAAACTAGATTACCACCTATAAAAACCTAATTTCACACACTAATAAACTCCTATATATATATATATATATATATATATATATATATATATATATATATATATATATATATATATATATATATATATATATATATATATATATATAGGAGTTTATTAGTGTGTGAAATTAGGTTTTTATAGGTGGTAATCTCTCATCCCATTTGAGGATGATAAAGAAAAGGAGATGAAATAAAACCTTGTTGAAAAGGAAGGATGATAGTGTTCTCAAATTTATGTGTGAATTACAATGGCTTGGTTGAGATAGAGCACATGTATATTTAAATGATAAAAATGGTGAGTCATTTTTTATAATTAGGTGATATTTTTTATAATAAAGTGATAGACTATATCTTGTTATAGGCAATCCAAGATTGAATTTGAGATAGTCATTATTGTTGTGGTAGTCTACTAACAGGGTATAAAACATTGAAATTATTTCAATCAAAATAAATAATTATTTGATCCTATTTTAATTTGAGTTATATGGTGAAACAAACATATGAATAGTGGGAATGATGTTGTTCAAATATATATGATCAAAGATTGTTTTTGTTCTATTTAGCTAGAAGATTTTATCATGGATAACCTATAGACTATAAACTAGTATTTTGTACTATAAACTAGATTACCACCTATAAAAACCTAATTTCACACACTAATAAACTCCTATATATATATTTATATATATATATATATATATATATATATATATATATATATATATATATATATATATATATATATATATATATATATATATATATATATATATATATATATATATATATATATATATATATATATATATATATATATATATAGGAGTTTATTAGTGTGTGAAATTAGGTTTTTATAGGTGGTAATCTCTCATCCCATTTGAGGATGATAAAGAAAAGGAGATGAAATAAAACCTTGTTGAAAAGGAAGGATGATAGTGTTCTCAAATTTATGTGTGAATTACAATGGCTTGGTTGAGATAGAGCACATGTATATTTAAATGATAAAAATGGTGAGTAATTTTTTATAATTAGGTGATATTTTTTATAATAAAGTGATAGACTATATCTTGTTATAGGCAATCCAAGATTGAATTTGAGATAGTCATTATTGTTGTGGTAGTCTACTAACAGGGTATAAAACATTGAAATTATTTCAATCAAAATAAATAATTATTTGATCCTATTTTAATTTAAGTTATATGGTGAAACAAACATATGAATAGTGGGAATGATGTTTTTCAAATATATATGATCAAAGATTGTTTTTGTTCTATTTAGCTATAAGATTTTATCATGGATAACCTATAGACTATAAACTAGTATTTTGTACTATAAACTAGATTACCACCTATAAAAACCTAATTTCACACACTAATAAACTCCTATATATATATATATATATATATATATATATATATATATATATATATATATATATATATAGGAGTTTATTAGTGTGTGAAATTAGGTTTTTATAGGTGTTAATCTCTCATCCCATTTGAGGATGATAAAGAAAAGGAGATGAAATAAAACCTTTTTGAAAAGGAAGGATGATAGTGTTCTCAAATTTATGTGTGAATTACAATGGCTTGGTTGAGATAGAGCACATGTATATTTAAATGATAAAAATGGTGAGTAATTTTTTATAATTAGGTGATATTTTTTATAATAAAGTGATAGACTATATCTCGTTATAGGCAATCCAAGATTGAATTTGAGATAGTCATTATTGTTGTGGTAGTCTACTAACAGGGTATAAAACATTGAAATTATTTCAATCAAAATAAATAATTATTTGATCCTATTTTAATTTGAGTTATATGGTGAAACAAACATATGAATAGTGGGAATGATGTTGTTCAAATATATATGATCAAAGATTTTTTTTGTTCTATTTAGCTATAAGATTTTATCATGGATAACCTATAGACTATAAACTAGTATTTTGTACTATAAACTAGATTACCACCTATAAAAACCTAATTTCACACACTAATAAACTCCTATATATATATATATATATATATATATATATATATATATATATATATATATATATATATATATATATATATATATATATATATATATATATATATATATATATACCTTGTTGAAAAGGAAGGATGATAGTGTTCTCAAATTTATGTGTGAATTACAATGGCTTGGTTGAGATAGAGCACATGTATATTTAAATGATAAAAATGGTGAGTCATTTTTTATAATTAGGTGATATTTTTTATAATAAAGTGATAGACTATATCTTGTTATAGGCAATCCAAGATTGAATTTGAGATAGTCATTATTGTTGTGGTAGTCTACTAACAGGGTATAAAACATTGAAATTATTTCAATCAAAATAAATAATTATTTGATCCTATTTTAATTTGAGTTATATGGTGAAACAAACATATGAATAGTGGGAATGATGTTGTTCAAATATATATGATCAAAGATTGTTTTTGTTCTATTTAGCTATAAGATTTTATCATGGATAACCTATAGACTATAAACTAGTATTTTGTACTATAAACTAGATTACCACCTATAAAAACCTAATTTCACACACTAATAAACTCCTATATATATATATATATATATATATATATATATATATATATATATATATATATATATATATATATATATATATATATATATATATATATATAGGAGTTTATTAGTGTGTGAAATTAGGTTTTTATAGGTGGTAATCTCTCATCCCATTTGAGGATGATAAAGAAAAGGAGATGAAATAAAACCTTGTTGAAAAGGAAGGATGATAGTGTTCTCAAATTTATGTGTGAATTACAATGGCTTGGTTGAGATAGAGCACATGTATATTTAAATGATAAAAATGGTGAGTCATTTTTTATAATTAGGTGATATTTTTTATAATAAAGTGATAGACTATATCTCGTTATAGGCAATCCAAGATTGAATTTGAGATAGTCATTATTGTTGTGGTAGTCTACTAACAGGGTATAAAACATTGAAATTATTTCAATCAAAATAAATAAATATTTGATCCTATTTTAATTTGAGTTATATGGTGAAACAAACATATGAATAGTGGGAATGATGTTGTTCAAATATATATGATCAAAGATTTTTTTGTTCTATTTAGCTATAAGATTTTATCATGGATAACCTATAGACTATAAACTAGTATTTTGTACTATAAACTAGATTACCACCTATAAAAACCTAATTTCACACACTAATAAACTCCTATATATATATATATATATATATATATATATATATATATATATATATATATATATATATATAGGAGTTTATTAGTGTGTGAAATTAGGTTTTTATAGGTGGTAATCTCTCATCCCATTTGAGGATGATAAAGAAAAGGAGATGAAATAAAACCTTGTTGAAAAGGAAGGATGATAGTGTTCTCAAATTTATGTGTGAATTACAATGGCTTGGTTGAGATAGAGCACATGTATATTTAAATGATAAAAATGGTGAGTAATTTTTTATAATTAGGTGATATTTTTTATAATAAAGTGATAGACTATATCTTGTTATAGGCAATCCAAGATTGAATTTGAGATAGTCATTATTGTTGTGGTAGTCTACTAACAGGGTATAAAACATTGAAATTATTTCAATCAAAATAAATAATTATTTGATCCTATTTTAATTTGAGTTATATGGTGAAACAAACATATGAATAGTGGGAATGATGTTGTTCAAATATATATGATCAAAGATTGTTTTTGTTCTATTTAGCTATACGATTTTATCATGGATAACCTATAGACTATAAACTAGTATTTTGTACCTTGACATACTAAACATTAAGTTTTTTTAATGAAAAATGGATGGGAAAAGTTTTATATAAGTCATGTAAGGTTATTATAACCTCATTGAATGTTTTGGGAGTCTTTAGAGAATGAAAGGATAAAAACCCTATGTACCCTATTTATTGCTAGCATAAATACTATAAGGATTGAGATATGTTATGTTTAGTTTTGATTTGGATCCACTGGAGATTAATAAGGGTTTGGAATGGTATTTTAAGGTATAAATAGATTTATTTTAGTGTGTGAAGTCATTTTAGGTTGAAAAGATAGTGAAACTTAGAATACCTTGGTTTTCTTTTATGCAAACACAATTGTATAAGATTTAGTTGTCATTAATGTGAATGATTTAAGGCATATAGTGACATGATTAAAGAATTAAAAATTTTAATAAGATGTAGATAGAGCTATTTGGACCATTTTTTAATTAGTTCTTGTCTCAAGTTATGCAAATTTATACACTCTCAGCCTCAAATAGAGTCTAAGAAAACCTAAACTAGGGTTTAGGCCATAACTTCATTTTTAGCCATAAAAAAGTACTAAAAATTTGAGGAAACATTGTTTTCCATATATCATAATATATTTTATTATTTTAAAGATGTATATGTGTGGATAGACATGTGTGGAGATGACTAAGTTGACATGTAGGTAGAATAGACCTAATTAGGGACTGTGACAATATAGAAAAGAAGTATGCAGATGAAGTGGAATAAAATGGGGAATATGGGAGTTATAATACCCCAAAATAACCTTGATAATGGTTTCAATTTTATTTTAAAGTTTTTTAATACTCCAAACCAAAGGAGTTTACCCAAAATAGGGCTAGTAGGAAATATAGATTGAAAGGTCTTTATGTGAAAAAAGTGAGCAACTAGTTTGGATTAAGTGTTTGAGAAGGGATACTAAAAGGAGTATTATAATAAGATATAAGGTTTTATGTGATTAACATTATAATTGTGTTTTATTTCCAATTCAAAATCCATTTTGGGATTAAAGTATTGTGAGAGTGTCTTGAATGCAAAAGTGAGTATATGAATAAAGTTGATTTAGTTTATTAAAAAATGGTTTATTATTAGTACAAATTTCATCTAAAACTAGTATAACATGATCATATGAATAATTTTGAAGGAACCTTATAGTTATTATTTCATTATTACTAAAATAACCATGGGAAATGAATTTTTAATGATTGAATGACAAAAGAAGATTTATTAAATGAAGGACAAAGGTAGAGTTTGGTAAATAAGTGTATTAGCTCTGTATAATTTGCTATCAGATCCATCTAGAAGCTCTAGGGAAAGTAAATGCATTGTTATTGTGTAGGTCACATAAATTTATAAGTAAACAAGAAGGTAGATTGCAAAGAGACTTGTTGGAGGATAGAGTAGGAAGGCATATTGAGAAGGTATGATGTATTTTATTATTGATTTATTAATTAGAATGCATGACTGATTGTAAATAGTAATTATTATGGTGGCATCCCTAATTAAAGAGGAAATAAGGTCATAATAGATCTCAATAAAGAGAGAATAGTCATATATTGACAGATAAGAAGTTGAAAGGCCTAAGTGAGGTCTGACATAAAAGGTTCCAAGTGTGAACCAAAGGGAATGGTCCAAGTGAAACCAAAACAAGAAGAAGAATGTGCCTAAGTAAGGTACTCAAGGAGAAGATGAGAGAAAAGGTAGAAAGGAATGGTAAAAATAAGAGTAATAATGAAAACCACAAAGATAATATGGTGCATGAAGACACCAAGAAGAATATTGAGATGGAAAGAGAAATGGTAGGGATGAGGCACCAAATGAATGAGATATTGACCAAGATGGACCATATAAAATAATTTGTGAACCCACATCTTGGATGGGTCATGAAAATGAAGCCAATCAAATGGCCAATCAAGGAATTAGTGGAAAAAAGAATAATACAAAAGATGAAGGAAAAGGAGGCAATCAAGCCTCATGTTTCAAAATCTAATTGTGTATTGGTATGTGTGATTGCATGTTTGAGAGATGAAGAGAAGGAAGATATAGCTGAGCCAATTCATAGTCTCAAGGAAATAAATGAATAGGTATATGACCAAGTGGTGATCACAAGGAGTCAATATGAAGAAGAGACTCAAGAAAGAGTCATGTTGATGGAATAAGAACAAATAGGTTAGCCATTGTGGAAGCAAGATAACATCAAAAAGGAAGAGATCCTCACTCAAGAGGAGTCAAGTGAAGCCAAAGGAGAAATAGGACAAAAACATAAGGAAATGTATGAATTATATTCAATTTTATATGAATCTTTGATGGAAGAATATGGATTTAATCCTTATCAAATGTATAGATAAATGGTTAAGAAATTTACCAAGGAAAACATATATTTATGGAATGAAATAGTGGTGCCCAAGATAGGGGTATTAATTAAGGTAAATAGGAGTCAATAATATTATGGGACTACCCAAGATGAAGTTTTATCTATTGAGGTTGAAGTACAGGTGGAATATGAAGGATAATGCATGCAAGGAGAGAAGTAAGATTCATTGATAGCTGATGCAAATAGGAAGAGTGAAGAAAACAAAGAATAGGAAGGTGTTTGGGAGAAAGAGGATCAAGTAAGCAAAGAGGGAATTTGGATAATGCCTCAAAGTCAAGAGAAAGAACAAGTTTTCATTAATGAGTTATTGTATTTTGTAAGTACAACATGCTGGAAGATAACAAGAGGCAAGACAAAGTACAAGTGTGGTAGTCAAGAGCACACATGCCTATATAAGTGTTTGAAGGAAGGAGAACATGGGTGTAAATTTTTTTCTCATTTTGGGAGTAAGATGTAGGGGCATATTGAAATTCTGACACAAGATGTCTTAAGTGGATGTGAATTTGAATTGGTTTTCTTGCCAAAAGGGAATTTCAAATTCTCATGATGTATTAGTGGTCAAGGTTAGAGTCTGATGGAATCTAATTGTTAAAAAAAATTGTAAATGAAATTTTATGGTCTCTTAAAGGTGTTAAGTTGGTTTTAAAATCTTTGGTTAGGTTAGCATGATGTGGCAGTCTACCACCCTACGTAGGTCTAGGAGGTTGATAGGAAATCTTGTTCAAGAAACAATTAGGAATTTTGTTTTAGGAGTTATATATATATATATATATATATATATATATATATATATAAGATTTTATTAGTGTGTGAAATTAGTGTTTTTTAGGTGGTAATAACTTATCCCATTTGAGGATCATAAATAAAAGGAGATGAAATGAAACCTTGTTAAAAAGGAAGGATGATTGTGTTCTCTAATTTTTGTGTGAATTAGAATGGCTTGGTTGAGACAGAGAAAATGTATATTTTAATGATAAAAATGATCATTAATTTTTTCTAAGTATTTTATCTTGTTTATAATCAGGTGATATACTATATATTGTTACAGGAAATCCAAGATTGAATTGGAGATAGTCATTGTTGTTGTGGTATTCTACCAACAGGGTATGAAACCATTCAAATTGTTTCAATCAAAAGAACTATGTATTTTATCATATTTTCATTTTATTTATGTGGTAAACCCTATTTATGAATTTTGGTAATGATTTTTTTCAAATATAGATGATCAAATATTGGTTTTGTTCTATTTAGTTTTAAGATTTGCTCATTGATAACCTACAGACTACAAACAAGAGTTCTATAGCTTGACACAATAAAAATTGAGTTTTGTTTGATGAAAAAGGGATGGTAAAATGTTTATAAAAGTAATTGAAGGTTATTATAGCCTTATTTAAGGTTTTGGGAGTCTTTATATAATGAAAGGATAAAAACCTTACGTACCATGTTTATAGTTAGTAGAATATAGTACAAAGACTAAGATATGTTGTGTTGAGTTTTATTTTGGATCCAATGGTGATTAAAAAGGCTTTGGAATGGTATTTAAAAGTATAAAGAACCTCATTTTAGCATGTTAATTATTTATAAGTTTAAAATACAATGAAACTTAGAATACCATGGTTTTCCTATATGCAAACATAGTTATGCAAGACTGAGTTATCGTTAATGTGAATGATTTAGGGCATATAGTGATGTGCTTAAAGAATGAAAAATTTAAATAAGACCTAGAAAGATATATTTGGACCATTTATTTGTTTTGAAATATTTTTTTATTCATGTTATGAAAATTTATACATTGTCAACCTAAGAAAGAGTCTATAAAACCCTAAACTAGGGTTTAGGCCATAACTTCATTTTTATCGATAAAAAAGTACTCAAAATTTGAGGAAAGCTTGGTTTCCATATATTATAATATATTTTAGGGTTTTAAATATTTATATTGATGGATATACACATTTGGAGATGATTGATTTGACATGCATTCATAATAGACCTAATTAAGGACTGTGACAATATAAAATAAAGTATGTAGATAAAGTGGAATCAAATGGGGAATAGGTGATTTAGAATAAAACAAAATAACCTTGACAATGGTTTAAATTTTATTTTAAATTTTGTTGATAATCCAAGCCAAATGAGTTTACCCAAAACAAGTCTAGTAGGAAATAGGGCTTGAAAGGTCTTTATGTGAAAAAAATGAGCAACCAGATTAGATTAGTTATTTGAGAAAGGATACTAAAAGGAGTTTTATAATAAGATATAAGGTTTTATTTGATTATATATATAATTTTGTTTGATTTCTAATGCAATGGCCATTTTGGCATTAAATTATTGTGAGAGTGTCTTGAAGGAAAATGTGAGTATATAAACAAAGTTGATTCTATTTGTTTAAAGATGGTTTATTGATAGTAAAATTTCATCTAAAACTAGTATAACATGATCATATGAATCATTATAAAGGAAAATTATATATATCATGATCATATGAATCATTATAAAGGAAAATTATATTGGTTATTACATTATTAACAAAATAACCATGGGAAATGAGCTTTGAATGATTAAATGGCAAACAAATATTTCTTGGATGAAGGATAAAGGCAGAGTTTGGTAAAGAAGTGTATTATATCTACATCAGCTAGTAATAGAGGGATCAAGAAATTAAAATTTTATGGGGATAGTGAATTGATAGTGCACCAGGTCATAGGCTAGAATATCTCTAATAATCCCTTGATGAAGTCCTAAAAACATAGAGTGTGGGATCTAATGGAGGACTTTAAAGCCTTTAACATCCAAGTAATGTTGAGGAATCAAAATCAACATGATAATAGGTTGGTAGCTATGGGAGCTCAATTCAATATCCCAAAGGAGTTTCAAAAGACCAAAGTGCAACCACATGTCAAAGTGGTAGTGAGACCATTAGTACCAAATAATGAAACTCATTGGTAGGTCTTTGAGAATGACAAACAAATTGATTATTTCTTGCAACAAGAAGCAAAATTATCCTCAATAAATTAAGAAAAAATTCTAAATAAATATGGAAATAAATTAATTAAATTTTAAATCTAATAAGATTCCTAAAGGTTTGGTCACTATTGAAGGTATTTTACATGGAGACTATATGAGGAAAGACAAAGCAGTTATGTCAACTAACGAGGAAAATTATCAAAAATTCCTTATCCTTAAAGACAACCTCTTCAATTTTGGAAAAGTAAGCACCAAAGCTAAAAATCATGCTTTTATAAAGATTTGTAGAGAATATGTAGACATATTTACTTGGGAATATAGTGACCTAAAGGGTTTTGATCCCAAGTTAGCTTAAAATACTATAGAATTATAAGCTAATGCCAAACCTATCAAGTAGAAGCAAAGGCCTATAAACCCCAAAATAAAAGATCTTCTGAGTAAAGAATTAACCAAACTAATTGAATATAATATCATCTTTCCCATCAAGCACTCCTCATGGGTTTCCAACCTGGTGCCTATGAGGAAGAAGAATGGGGAGATTAGATTATGTGTTGACTTCAGAGACCTAAACAAGGCCTCTTTGAAGGATCAATACCCTTTTCCATCCATGGAGAAACTTCTTTAGATAGTTGATGTCTCATAACATTTCTCCCTTGTCGATGGATATTCAGGTTATAACCATGTACTAGTGAGAAATGAGGATTAATATAAGATTTCCTTCACCACCAAGTGGGGAACATATGCTTACCAAAAGATGACTTATTGGTTATCAAATGTTGGGGATACTTTCTACAGATCTATAGACTTGAATTTCTAAGGGTTACTAAATCAAATAGTATTGGTCTATTTGGATGACATCATAGTTTTCTCCAAGAAATTTAGTCAACACTTAGATCATCTAAGGTTGATCTTTGAAAGATGTAGAGAGTATGGGATGTCTTTAAATCCCAAGAAATGTGTGTTTATTGTTCATTAAGGAAAAAATTTTGGTTACATTATCTTAAAGGAGGGATTATATATTGAACTTGATAGAATAAGTTCCATCTTGGAAATATATTTACCCAAGCACAAGAAAGGAATCCAAAACTTACTCAAAAAAATAAACTTTGTGAGAAGGTCTATACCTAATTTTGGAAACCTGGTCAAACCCATCACTAACATGATAAGGAATATCCAAGTTTTTACTTGGTCAAATGAAGGTAGAGTAGCTTTTGAGGCCACCAAAGAGTCAATTTCCCAAGCACTCTCGCTTATAAATCTTGACTTCTCAAAGGATTTTATATTGTACACCATTGTAAATGTTGAAAACATATTAGTTATGATGATGCAGAAAAATGGTGATTTACTTGAGCAACTAATTTCCTTTTTTAGTCAAGGGTTAGAGGGATATGAGGTAAGGTACACTTTTATAGAAAATTAGGTTCTTTAAACTTTGAGAAACCTCAAAAATTTTAGGCCAATACTTTCTAATAACAAGATTCATCTTATGGTGTCTCTTCCTAGAGTAAGGGATTTCCTCGTCAATAAAGATTTGAATGAAAAGAGAGTTGGTTGGATTACTAAAGTCATGAAGTATGATTTGGAGATAAAAGCCACCAAGATGGTAAGATTCAAAGGCTTGTGTGAGCATATGATAGATAATATTCAAGAGGACAAGGAAGTTATTTTGGTAACACAAGACAACTCAGAGACAAATGTACCTCCATCTCACAATAGTTGGCTCCAAGATATGACACATTTATTTGTAATAGGTGAATGTCCCAAAAGTTTGGAAAAAGAAAAATAAAGGTATTTAAAACTTTAGTCTATACCTTATGTATTGGTTGATGGTGGTTTGTTTATAAGGGACCTCAAAGGAGTAGTGCTTAGATACATAGATGATAATCAATTAAAAAATCTTTAGGAGAAGTTTCATGATTGACTTGTAGGAGGCCATTTTTCTCCAAGAACAACACCAATAAAAATAATAAAGGCTAGCTATTATTGGCCCAGCCTTTTCAAAGATGCCTATGTATGGGTTAGAAAATTTCAAAACTGTGCTCTCTTTGTAGGAATGTAGAAATTATCAGTCCTTCCTCTAAACCCAATTCAGGTGGAACAACCCTTCACAAAATAGGGGTTAGACTTCATAATAATGATAAATCCACCTTCAATTATAGGACATAAATGGGTACTCATTGCAACTAACTACTTCACCAGGTGGGTGGTAGTAATTGCCCTTAAATAAGCTAATGAAACAATAGTGTTGGACTTTTATGACATCATAGTGACCAGGTTTAGTGTCCCAAATATTATAATTTCAAATAATGCCTTAGCATTTATGGGAATGAAAAAAAGTGAATGGGAAAACAATCTTGGAATCTACCTTAGCACATCCTCTAATTACTACCCCCAAGGTAATGGTCTTGCAAATTCCATAAATAAGAACTTGATAAGGATTATCAAGCGGACCATGGAGGAAAATTAAGGAACATGGCATACAAAGCTAAGGATAGTCTTATGGGTTGATAGAGTGACTCCCAAGGTTGCCATTCATAACTATCCATATATTCTATTATATGGGAGAGCAGCCAAATTACCCATTTCTATTGAACCACCTAACTTGGAGTTAATCGATCAGTTGGAATTAATGGAGAGTGAACCTATGAATGTGAGGATGCTAGAAATCATGGATCCTAAAGAAATTATAGACCTTACAATAAAGACATTGGAATCACATCAAGATCAATTCAATAAAGTCTTTGACAATAGAGCCATAATAGGGGAGTTTAAGTAATGGGACCTAGTCCTCAAGTGAAATACAAATATGGCCAATCTAGGCAACCATACCAAGTTTGATAGCTGGTGGAGTGGTCCTTATTTGAGCCATGGTTGCAAACAACATAATGCTTTCTAGCTTACCCAACTAGATAGAGAGGTATTACCCATCCCAGTCAATGGCATTCATTTAAAGACTTCTTATTAGAAGATTTTATAGCTTTTGTATATTATTGTAACAAATTAGAATACATTTCATGATTTCCTCTAAGTTCCTTGTGCACATTTCCTATTTTTTGCATGTTTCCCTTTAATAAGTGCCATGGGTACAATTGTTTATTTTGTTTCCTTTTGGTTCCTTTTTCAAGAGGAAGTTTTAGAAAGGGCCAAATTTATATCATTTTCATGATTAGCTAAGAGAAATGACTATGACTCTAGATTCCCAATAGATTGGTTTAATTCCACTAGTCTTTGCATAATAGGCATGAAATCCCAGGATGTCACTAGAAATGTTGGCCAATTTTGTCCTACATATAGAAACTCACCTAGATGGATCAATTTTTGGAAGTCTTGGTATGGATCAACCAGTATAGAAAATTTCTTGATTGAATTAATAACCAAATGATGAATACAAAGGTCAAATGTCACCTACAAATATTTTTAAACACTTTAATAAAGCTTAAAGTTTAGTTCATTGACCTTTGAAAAGTAGGCTTGGAAATAGGTCTAGGATTGAAAATTGAAAAAGACCAATAGGTTCTGATGGTGTTTCAAGCATTCAAGGGTATGAATTAGGTTGCATAAAGTCTAAGAAGTGAATTTAAGCCTTATAAAGGGACAATAGTTTCTTTCACAAGTCCAAAAGAACCAGACCATCACGAGCACATCATGCAAGGATAAATAGGCCAGTCTAGTTCCACATTTGATAAATACACTTAGGAAATAATTCAAGGCTAGAAAAACACATGGACATGATTTTTTTTATGCTGATAAGGTCTCCTATAATTTTTTTATCTTGATGAGTTATCTATCTCAAGATATAATCTTCTAAAGTTGAACTTGTAGAGTGAAACATGCAAGCAAATGTAAAATTTAGGCCTTTTGAAAAAAACATTTAAATTAAAATATTCCTAAGGTTGAATGTGGAGCTAAAAAGTGTCAAGATTATGGGAGCTCATGTTGATATATATTGGTTCACAGTGATTGATGAAGCTAATGGGTCCAAGCTGATCAATGACATGTGATCTATCATACCAAAGTAGATTGATGGTGAGCAAAATATCAACAAGTTAACAAAATTCTCAAATATAAATGTGTAGTTTCCAAATGTCATGACCATGATAACTATCAAGTAAATTGATGGTACACATTTAAAACATGTTAAATATTAATGATTGTGTAAGGTCAAGGATTCAATATTTTTGAGAATAAATGTGAGGCTACCACATGGTGAAAGTGTAAAAACTAGCCAAGACCGATTCTGGGTCCCAAAATATAAATGAGGAGATGATAGATGGCATAATTTTTTGATCCCAAATCAAGATAAATAGTTGATACTAAAAGTAAAAGATAGCATATTTCAAGTAAAATTCGAATACAATTTAGGTTGAACCAAGAGTAAAATATTTAAAGATATATGTCATCATTAGAGCTGGGTCAAATGTAAAAAGTAGACATAGCCATACAATCAAGGTTGTTAATAGTGAAATCCTATTTCTATTATAGTTCATAGGTATGATGGGGTTTGTTTAAACCTACTAATAATCTTGAACAAGACTACGTAACCTATGGATCTTCATCGATATAATGACTATACAAAAACTAATAAATTGGATTAGTTTTCAATCTACAATAAAGATCTATATTTAGGCTGGAGTAGATACATGCATAAATGAGATATGATGTAATGTCTCATCCTTAGACATAATCATATCTTTGACAAATAGGTACCTATTTCCACACAAAGCAAACATAGTCATGGCTCTATTAGATCCAGATATATGAATATTTTATCTTCATAAGCAAGTCAAGTGAAAGATGGTGTCAAGTCCCAAGGTGGAGATTTGGTAGTTAGAGAAAGTAGCTAGAGAATTTAATATATTTTTAGGGTGATTAAGGGTTTTTTTTTTGTAACAAGATCGTGACTCATCATCTTCAGCAAATCTCTTGTACTCTAGTGTATTGCTCAACCAATAGAAAGATTAAGAGGCTATTATGACAAATGAAAGATAAGTTTTTAATAGAAAACTATTGTTCATTTGATCAAAATATGGTAGATCATTCATAAAAGGTGGAAACTAATTTAATGATCTTGGATGGCATGCTCCTTCTCTCTTCACCCTTTATCTATATCTTCCATCTCTTTCCATGTGGTAACTCTCTCTAGGATCTTAGAATTAGACTCTCTCATTTTCCTGAAGATCAAGAGACTCTCATTTTATAAGGCTAGACCCTATCAAAAAATTTAATAATGACTTATTTATGTAATAAATACTTTCTTTACTTATCTCTTACCTTTGATTAGTTTTAGTAAGCTTGTGCATGATGGCCTATAATGGAGATTCTTCCACATCCATTGCCCTTCTTGCTTACTTCTTTTAAGGTGCCTTAAATTTAGTTTTAGGTATGAATTAGTTTTATTTATACCATTGATGTAAGATCATTGCGAGTCATAAAAATCCTCCTTGTTTCCATTTCATCGCATCCTAAACCTAGTTTATGAAATACTTATGTAGTTAGATAGATTATGAGATTATGTGAGCTAGTATTATCTTATGTTGATCTAGTGTGGCTTCAAGAACATGAGAGACTCATTTAAATTTGGTGTATCACCTTGTTTTATTTCTTGAGATCCCTATTTCCCCATTTTCTAACCCTTTTCTTAGTAATAGCATTAGTTTAGTTGATCCATCAAAATGAAGTCAACCTTCTCTAGAGGTTCAATCCTATTATAGGATACCCATAGCCTAGGGTTGTTACCATATTATGATTGGGAGTGGAGGAGCTTGAATAAATCTTTCACAATGGTGTAATCTCACATCATAACAATTATCATGTTTAGCAAGTGAAAGCTCATGGGAAATTGTAACTAGTCAAGGGTGTGATGGAGTACCATATTCACTGTGAGTAATTTATTTTATATGCATAGCATTTCCATATTTTAAGTGGTATGGTGCATTTGGTAAAGAGGAAATTGGATTAGTTTTAATATTGATGATAGAAATGAAGTTGTTGAAATAAGGAGCTTTATTTCTTAAATTCCCAAGTTTGTGATGTTGTCGATAAAGTTGTGGTTCTTGAGCATGAAGTAAATCAAGAATAGATTCATCACTAAGAAAAGTGGCAATATGACCATAATATATAACATATACTTCAAGATAAATAATTTGATTACCATGGATATCATATTTAGAATGTATTTTATGGGCATTTGTGGCCTTGGCATCTAATGTAATCTCAAGAGTAGGAGGAGTAGATTGATTGGATGGAATTGGTATATCATTAGTTTATTTGATGGAGGAATAATTAGGTGTAGTGATGAGATACTTAGGTGGTAGAGAAGATGAAAGAATATCTAGATATTTGGAAGGTAAGATTTGTTCTACTACCCAAAGAGTATCAAGAAGTGGAAAATTAACATGATGTACATGACTTTTGGGAGTTAATTCAAAATCCATGGAAATTATCCTAGTTGAAATCATATATTTGAGGTTAAGTTTTTTGATAATGATGAACATCCAAGTCTCAAGATTGATCTTTTAACATGATGTAATTATAATCATAGGATAAAAAAAAAATTATAAGGTCACTAAAATTTTGTAGAGACATGATTAGAGGATCTTGGAATAATTTGGCCAGATTACATGAGAAGGCATATTTTGGGTAAGAAGGTTCTTGAGCATTGCATGGAGGATGAAAATAAATTATATCATCAATGAGAGGAATAATGTGATCACAAGGTAATAAATAGGGGGTAATCCACTTTAATATATATGGATGTAGTTTAGTAGTGTTACAAGTATGTTTCAAATCATTAGGTTTATCATCATCAAATCAAAAATATTGACCTGTAAGTCTAGAATGATGTTGATCAACCCATACAAGGGAGAAATATTGATGGTAGTAATGGTAGGAATGCAATATTGAAATTTTGGATTCAGAAGTTGAATAATCCAAGGGTTGGAATTGGCCTCATGCTTAAACTATTTCCCATTATGTAAGAATTTTATGTATTGGCTACTAGAAGAGGTAATGGCCCTCATTTTATGAGTCCAAGGGTGACTAAGGAGTATGCTATTAGATAAGGGAAAATCAAGGACCATAATTTTAATTCAAATGGTCTTAGATCTTATTGTTAGAGGACTCCAACTATAAACAAGTGAATTTTGATTAGTTTTATCAAATCCATGATAGGTGAGGTGGGTTTGATTGAGATGATCCATATTATATCCAATTTATTAGATAAGCCAAAAAGATGTCACATTAATATTGGACACTTCATCAACTAAAAATTTATGAATAAGGGTAGTATTAATGGTTATTTTAATGAATAGTGGTGGATCATCAGTGGAAAAAGGATCTCATCATTAATCATGTACTCTTCAATAAATTCAATAGAAGGCTTGGAATAAGGACATATGGATTCAATGGTATGCATGTTACTAGGTTAAGGTTTAATAGAGGGTGGTTCTTTAATTTCATATAATTTTTGCATGAGGAACTTGTGATGATAAGGGGAATTATGAACTAACTCCATAAGTGAAATATTACAAGGCATGGAGTTAAGTTATTTGAGAAAGTTCTAATGGGATTTATAAATAGAACCAGTGCAAGTTTTAGAAGGTAGGGTATATTTTGAAGGTATAGAAATGGTTAGAGGCTTAGAAGAAGAAATTGGTTCCTATTATGATGTTATATTTCACCCTTATAGAAGAGTTATTTAGGCTCTTCCACTCCTAGTCACATTAAGGTAACAACCCTAGGCTTTGGATATCTTGTGGTGGGGTTAAACCTTTGGAGAAGGCTACCTTCTTCTTGATGGATCACCTACACTAATGTTAATGTCAAGAAATGGGTTAGAAAGGGGGGAAATAATCCTAAAAATATAACTAGGTGATGTAAAAAATAAAAATGGATGACTCCCATAAACTTGAACCCACACTAGATCAACACAATTTAATGTTAGCTCACACAACCTCATAGACTAGCTGATTACATAAGTATTTCATAGACTAGGTCTAGGAAGCAATGAATAGAAATAAGGAGGTATTATAAGACCCACACTAATCCTACATTAATGACAAAAATAAAATTAATCTAGACATTAAAATAGATTGAAAACACTTTAGAAGAGGCAAGGAAGGAGGACAATGGATATGGAAGAATCTCCTTCACAAATCCATCATGCACAACTCATTAAACACTGATTCAAGGAAAGAGATAGGTAAAAAAAAGTATTTTATTGCATCAAGAGGTAGTTATTACAAATTATTGACAAGGTTTAGCCTTATCAATATGAGCATATCTTGCCAATATATCTCAGATATTCCCCTACTCTTCAAAATCAAAGAGTCCTTATGGGAATCCAAAATCTAAGGGAAATCAAGAGAAAGAGGAAGAAAATAAGGGATATAAGAGAAAGGGGAAGAGAGAGAAGGAGCACACCATCATAAAACTATTAATAAACTACCACTATTATTTAATGAATGATTAACCACACTTTAGTCCAGTCAAGACTAATCCATCATAAGTAAATTAACTTTCATGTATCCCAATACCCGTGAATCTTCTCAGTGGTTGAGAAAATATAATCAAAGACAAGAGTTTTCTGAAGATGATGAGTCATGATATTACTATGAATAAAATATTCCAAGCCTTGAAAATATATTAAATACTTCAACTACTTTCTCCAACCACCATATTTCCATCCAAGGACTCTATGCCATCTTCCACTTGACTTTCTTATGAGGAAAAAATCCTCATATCTTGAACCTGACAGAGACATTACTGTGTATTTTTTTATGGTTGATAGTAATTTTTTTATCAAATATAAGAATATATTGAGGATGAGACATTTATGCATAACTATATATCTACCCCTACTAAAAAATCTAAGGATAGGTCTTTGTTATAGATTGAAAACTAGTCTAATTTATTAGTTTTCATATAGTTATTATATCAATGAAGATCCACAAATCACAATAGATTTATTCTAGAATATATTAGGTTTAAATATACCTATCCTACATTTAAGATTTAATGGCAATATATACTAATTATTATCAATCTTTATTGTATGGATGCATCTACTTGATGGTATTTGATTGAGTATTAATGGAAATGTAGCCCTTTGAAACATTTTCTCCTAGTTCAACCTGAACTGTATTTTACCTCTACTTGAAGTCTCCTAACTTTAAATTTTGATATCAAACATTGATATCAATAAAGGATTCTCATATTGTGCCAATTTTCATCTCCTCATTCATTTCATGAGCCCTATATCGAGTCCTATTTTGTTTCCTATGCTTGCACCACATGGTGGCCTAGCATTCATCTAAGCTCATTGACTTCTTGACATTATGTGCATCATTGATATTATTTTTCATGACTTAAATGTATAACATTTATTTACCTAATAGTTACTATGCTCATGACACTTGGAAGTTTCTCATTTGTTGTTAGGATTTGTTGACTAGTTAACCTTTTTCTCATAATTAATCTACTTTGATATGATGGATCATGCACCATTGACTAGCTTGGACCCACTATCTTTGTCAGTCATCACATGAAATTAGATATTCATATGCACACCTAATATATTTACATGAATTAATCCTTAGGATCCGCTAACCTTTTATACTTTAATCTCACCATTAGATCTTTGATGCATGATTTAATGCACTACATTGGATCATCTGGACCCACTAACATCATCCTCACCGATGTACCATTAGATATTATTTGAGATTATATGAATTAGACACTTTTTATCTCCATGTTTCAATTTAGGATCCTTTGGGATTTTTTTTAATTCAAATGGATATTCACCATGAATTTTATTTGATGTCCTCACTCATGTCTCATTCTACTAGTTTGACTTTGAGGACTTGTATCTTGCAATAGAAAACTCATTAAGATACTAATTTTTAAGATAATGTTCAAGGAATGAAAAACATAATGTACATGTGATATTTTGGATTTGAGAGGCTTCCTAAGCATAATTATAAAATTCAAAATAAAACTAACCCATTCATTTCTATGTGACATGTTGAGACGGTCTAGCTCCTCTAGGTTTAAGCTTGAACTATTATTTGAAATTTTAAGGCTCAAATGAGTTTTTAAGACATATAAAACTTATTTTATGTTCATGAAGGCCATGATTACCATGAAAAAACTTTTGATCCCTTTCACTTTGAAATTTTAGACCTGCTTCTAAGCCATTTGATCATTTACTCCATCAGGAACTCTACTCAGCTTCTTTATCCATGTAGAAGTTTTATATGTGCGAAAAAAATTGTCCAACATTTTTGGTGACATCTTGGGTTTGCATTCCTACTATGAAAATTAATATTTACCTTGTTTGATCCATTGGGAATATAGAGTCATAGTAAGGTTTTCCATTTCCTAAAAACCTCCTCTAGAAGTAAAAAAAACTAAAAAAACCAAAAATAATAATGTTTCCAAGGCACTTATGAAAAGGGACTCACAAAAGGAAATAAATGTGAATAAGGCACTTAGAGAAAAACATAAAAACTAATCTAATATATACATGGTTGTATATTACAAGTGTCTTCGTCTTGGTTCAAATGAAAAATATTCAGCATCACTCACTTGTGATGGACCAAGATGGAAAACACCTTGCTTTTAAGAGCTCATGATAGGTGAGCTAAGATGCCTAATTACTGACACGTTTGACATACTCTCAAGTGGATGAAATGGGACAAACATGTCTCAAATCTAGACATACTAATCTATTTCTTCAAGGCTTGATCCAAATTAGACTATAGGATCACTTGTAACCTCCTCATCTGATGGCTCCTTTGAACATGAAGTTAGACTATCTAGGCTTAGGCAAAAAAGCTCCAAGTCATCCCAAAATGTAGCTTCCTCTTAGTCATTCAAGAAAATGCCAACCTTAACATGATTCTTGTTCTACATATCTTGAAAGTATCTATATGGTAGCTCATTAACCCATCTAAGGTTTATCATGTCATATTTTTGTGGCTCTTGATCAAAGCATCCTCTTTCATTCTTAAAGACATCAATACTACCTTTAAAAACAATTCATCTTGAGACTAGTTAGCTTCTTCAACCTGACTTACAAGTTATTTTTCATGCTCTATAGGAAGCATAATATGGTTTAGAACCTCTACCTAGTCCATGAAGTTATGGTATAGTTATTTCCATACTTCATAATGATCCTCATTTTTCTCTATTTCTTTCTCATCTTCATCTTTACCCATACCAAATGGAATCTATTGAAACAAATCAAGATCCCCTTTGATCTTAGTTACAACATAAACAACATTAATTCAAATATGAAAGCATCAATATTGCCTTCATCATCTAATTCATTAGTGTCAAATCCATGCCAAGAAGTATGATCAAAACTTGACTTTTCCTTTCTTGAATGAAATGGACTACCTATCATGATCTCTTCATCGTAGACACTAGAATTATCCTTTTTAAGATCACATATGACTATAAGATCCTCCTATATTCTTTGTAAAATAGCTTCCTCCTCTATGAGGGGGATGGTAAGAGGGTGAAAAAGGTCACCTTACTTGAAACTTAAGAGATTGTCCTTCCAACTAGGGACCTTGAAGGATATTCTAGGTGGTTCTTAGGGAAAGGAGAGAGAGTTTTTAATCTTATATATGGAATGGTTATTAAGCTAAGCTAACACCTCTTTTTCTTGAACTAGTTCTTGGACTACCTCAATTAGTACTTCTTGTTTCTTCATTGTGCCCTCCTTGATTGATTTTTATGAGGGGAAATCATAAGGCTTGGCCACATTTTCATTTTACTGAATGGGTGTGGGATAGGGTGGTTTCACAAGAGAGGGTATGAAACAGTCAGGGTCATTGGCATAGGCAAAGATCTAAGATGGGATGGCTTCATGTTCCTTAGTTGAATGGTTTTTAATGACTTTTTGTCTCTTGACAAAGATGAAGTTTGACAAGGTTAACTAAGGGGTTGGGTTTGAGCATAACTAGAAGTAGAAGAGGGAAATTGGGGTCTAGGGTTGGTTTCTCTTATTATTAATTGAAAATGATAGTCATTTCCTTTTCTAGCTTGGTTTTTCTTAACCAAGCATTCTTACTAAAAACTCAACTCCTACTCTTGATCATAATCTTGGTGTTCAAGATTCTCTTGTTGCCTATAATACTCTTCTTCTATATCAACCCATCTTAATTTTGTGTCAAAATCAAGCATCATCTCCCTAAGATTGTTTTCAGGTTGACTAGAGAGAGGCAAATTCAGACAAAGTTGATACATTGAATCTTAATGACCACTTGGGGTGAAGCCATAAACATTGATAATTTGATATGAAGGATAAGGAATGAAAGAACATGAATTTTGATCAAATGACTGATGATACATACCAAATGATGGTGATTAAGTACCTAGGCTACTTATACCATTCAATAGATGTTTAGAGTTGCATTTGATGTTTGAAAAATTGCCTCCAAAAGTTAATTGGATGAAGAGAACATAAAAGCTCTTCACTAGTGAATAACATATTAAGTCCCATTGATCATGCCATAAAATTTTATGATATGAGATTACACCCTTGTGGAAGAGTAATTTAGGCTCCTTCACTCCCAATCATAATATGGGAAAAACCCTAGGTTGTGGATATCCTATGATGGGGTTAAACCTCCAAAGAAGGTTGACTTCCACTTGATGGATCACCTATACTAATGTTATTTATAATAAAAGGGTTATAAATGGGGAAAGGGCTCCTAAGAAATTTAAATAGGTGATGCACTAAATAAAAATTGAAGAATCCCATAAGATTGAAACCACACTAGATTAATACAAGATAATGATATCTCACACAACCTCACATACTAGCTAATTACATGTGTTTCATAAACTAGGTTTAGGAAGAAATGAATGGAAAAAAAAGAGGCATTATAAGACCCACATCAAACCTAAACTAATGATATAAGAGGCAATGAAGGAGGATAGTGGATATGGAACAATCTCCTTCACAAGGCCATCATGCATAACTCATTAAACATTATTCTAAGGCAAGAAATAAGTAAACAAAGTCTTTTATTGCATCAAGATGTATTTATTATAAATTATTGACATGGTTTAGCCTTATCATGATGAGCATATCTTTCTAAGATATCTTAGAGAGTCCTATGCTCTTAAAAATCAAAGAGTCCTTATAGGAATCCAAAATTAGAGAGAGAGAGAGGAGAGAGAGAGAGAGAGAGAGGAGAGAGAGAGAGAGAGAGAGAGAGAGAGAGAGAGAGAGAGAGAGAGAGAGAGAGAGGAGAGAGAGAGAGAGAGAGAGAGAGAGAGAGAGAGAGAGAGGAGAGAGAGAGAGAGAAGGAACATTCCATTTAATTCATTAATAAAATACCTCTAGTTGTTAATGAA
>JARHVA010003178.1:0-107500 GCA_037957365.1 Torreya grandis
TGGATACAATATATTGATATGAAAAAAATGTCGTATGAAAAAGGTAAAATAAAAGGTGAAAATTTATGCTTCTTATGTATTTCAAATATTTTAAATACAAAAATTTGAAAATGTTCCATGAAAATCACTAGAATAATCAACGTATATAGTAATTGCTGATAAACAAAGAAACATACAACATAATTTCATTTGAAATAGACACAATACTTATTTACTATGAACCCTTACCAAAAAAATAAGTGAATACAAAATTCAATGGGATTTGTGTCATGTGTCTTTGAATTAAATAAAAAAAATGTTCTTGTCAAATTAAAATAAAATGGATAAAACTAATTCCATTTATACTAAAACAAATAAATAAATAAAAAGGTATCATAAACCTATCATCATATAAAAATAAATAGTATATAAAGAAGAGAAAAATTAACCAAAAAATAGAAACAAAAGATATTACATTGCTTAAAAAATAATTTCATCAACAAAGAAGAATGTCATACAATACAATAAAAAACAATAAAAAAGGTGTTAATATGAACATTAAACAAGTTTTGATGCTTATATAAACAAAGTAGAAAATAAATACAATTGAAAAATAGTGCATAATACAATGTAATGCCAAAACACATAAAACATTACACTATTTAAAACTATGAATAATCAAAGTGAAACATAAAAAACATGAAATGAAAATAAAAAAATGATAAAATAGAAAAAGTAATTAAAACATAACTAGAAGTAATTAAAGATACACCAACTAATGCTTGTCTAGTTTGTGAATGTTTATATTTTTAAAAGCACCTAGTTAACATTGACAACACTATTCTTGATATCTGATCTTTGTTTATTATTTGTTCACAATTTTTTTTTAAAAGGACAAAACATATGTAAATAATGCATAAATATACTTTAAAATGAAAATAATCCCATGTTTGTTGTTCCCTTTTAAATAATAATAAGAAAGAATAAAAATATAAATCAATCAAAATTTAAGTTCCTTAAAACAAAGACTAGTTTTTATACATATTACTTTTACATAGGTAAAGATAACTTGGACATAAAAGAGCATAAATAGGACTACTTGAAACAATAATAAATATTCCTATTGATTTTCACCATATTAAAAAAAATTACATAGGAAAACTATAAATGAATGTCAAATAGTTGTAATTGAAGTGAAATAAAGATGAAAATATGAAAATGCATATGTAAGAGGAAATATTAGACCACATGTGTGATGAATGCATTAGCTAAATTATGAAAAATGCCATTGTACATGCAAGAGAAATTTAAAATTGAAAATGATTGGTATCAAATACTTAAAAATGAAATTATAAAAACAACAAATGACATTAACAATGTAGAAGAAATTTATGATAATTCAATTGAAAATTAAATAGAGCCAATTGTAGAATTGGTTATACATAGGCTTAAAACTATGCCAATAAAAGACTTTTAAGAAAAGATAATTGAATTTTTTCCATCTGAAGGGTTAAAACCTTTAGGTATTTTTTAAGATGATTTTTCATAATAAATTAATTTTCCAACTTTGTATTATGGCTGCAGTCCATATGATGCTATGACAAAATCATTTTCACATTAAAAAAATGGGAACTTTTGCATAAAAACAATGATATTGCAACTCATATTACAAATATTTTTTCAAATCAATTAAAATTATTATACAATGAGTTTCTAATTGTTCATGGATTTTTATATGAAAATGAAAATTAAAAGTGAAAAAAAAAAATTAAAAGATGTTAAAACAAAATCAAACATAGGAAAAATCCTAAAATCTCCAATAATTTTGAATCTCTAAAAAAAATTGAATATCATCTGATTGTTTGGAAAATACAAATAAAAATGTCTTTGTAATGATAATAAAATTAAGACCACCAACATTTTTTGTTAAATTAATAAGCATCGAATATTTTTGGAAGTTATTATGTACAGAACTAGAAAATCTAGCTAAAAAATTAACACAACATAATAGAAACATATATGAAAATGATATCAAAACAACAATAATAAAAAATCTAGTAATTTACATCTTTTATTTCAGTCATAGATTATATGAATTTAAGAAAATGATGACGCAATATAGATAATTATTTGGTGACATTTTAGACTACATTTTTGTAATAGAATTCAAAAACAGAGGAAATGAACATGTTCATTTAATGTTTTGGATACGTGATAAACCTATATGTGGGCATTCTTCAAATATCAAAATTGAAGAATTTATTGATAAATATATATCTTAAAACTCATCATTTCTTGATGAAAAGTTGACAAAAATGCAAACACATCACCATATGCAAACTTGTAAAAAATACAAGAAGATAATTATACTAAAAACTTTAGAAAATGCCAATAACAAAACTAAACATTGTCTTAAATATTTTTAAAAATAATTCAAAAACAAAACCTATGATAATAGCACAACATTTGAAATGTTTAAAAAAAAATAGCATTTGACTAAAAAATGATATTTGGCACTATTACAATTACTTATTACACATTCTATCATGATGTTAAAAATAAATTTGATGGACATGTGGACAAATTATTTTTCAATCCTTGTTCCTAACCTTTGGTATGTAAATACAGATACACAACATATTTTTGACACATATTCTGCTAACATATTGCACATCATACATGACTAACTTGGATTATAAATTGACAAGTGATTTTGGTAATGTGATGAATTATAAAAAAACAATGAAAATAAAGTCAAATTTGTATCAATGCTCAGAAACACTCTCCTTAAATATTAACAACTATATATTCGTTAATAATTACATATTATGTTGTCTTTGCCATAGACATTTTTGTTCTAAAAAATATATTTTATAAACACATCACCAATGTCAAATAGAAAATACATTTTAAAAAGTCCAAAAATATTAACACAAGAATGTGATGAATCTAAAAGAATAATGTGTGCTTCCATCATTAATAAATATAATAGAAGACATGAAATTTTAGAACACACATGCTTGACATAATATACAACATATTATATAGAAACATGTAAAAAAAATTAATAATATAAGTTATATACAATCAACACACGACCTTAAAAACTACTATAGATAAAAAATAATTCGATTTGTACTGTATCGAGAACCTAAAGAATCATTGAAATAAAATTTTCTAACATGGTCATTATCTTATGTTATATATAAAAATATATGAAAATATGTAAACCAATTTCATTGCGCAACTACAACCAAAATGGGGAAACATTGATGTTGTTGCTGTAGACATTCTCATAAAAAGTAATATAACATTTGACATTAGAAATGAACATGACATTGAAAAATGTTTCAAGATGATTGAAAAATATGATATCAATGATGACATAAAACCTATTAGAGTAAAATAACACTAGGTATCCAAAGAAGAAATAACTTTGAAATAATTAAATAATCATTTTTCATAATAAAATAAGACTATTTCAATTCACATAAAAATTTGAATTTTGAACAACATATTATGAAAGATATGACAATGAAAACAATATTATCTCCAAAAGAATCGATGCATTTATCCTTAATAAGGGGAGCAGGAACACAGACAAAATATACATCAAAAGTAATATACCAAGTAATATGTCATTTCTACAATAAATAACTTAATAATTACCCTATTAAATTATAAGGAATTATTGTTGCATTCACTAGAAAAGTTGCATGCAATTGAAATGGCACAACTATACACTCTATTTTCCAAATACCCTACAAAATGTCTAAAATAAAACCATTAGATTCAAATACTTCTGATACATTGATTAGAAAGTATGAGCAACTTTGTATAATGATTATTGATGAATTATCTCTAATAAGAAGCCATATGCTTTACAACACAGATAAAAAAATCCATCAAATCATGCATACACCTACAAAGCCATTTGGAAACCTTAACATAATTTATTGTGGTGATTTATACCAAAAATAACCTATTTAATACAATTGGATATTTAAAAAACTAAACATTCATGGTGAAATAATAACATATTCATTATGGACAAATAATATCAAATGATTTGACCTAAAATAAATTATCAGATAGTCAGATGTCAAAATTCCTTCAATTTTAAAACTTATAAGAACCTAAAATCAAACATAAAATCACATTGAACACATAAATTACCATTGTCATAGAGTTCTTCAACTTGATCCAATATTTCCATATTTGTTTCATACAAACAAAAATGTTGAACTCTTGAATCAGAAAATGCTTATTGTTTTACAAGAAGAAACATACATGCTAAATTCAATTGACCATATGCAAAAAAATAAATTGACAATGATTTTTTATATAGTAAAAAACCAATATTACCATACAAAATAACTATTAAAAAAATAGAATAGTAGAATTAATCATCATAAATTACAATATAGTTGATGGCTTAGTCAATAATACAAATGGTATTTTTCAAATATTATGTAGGTGAAACTATCAATATTGTATGGATACATTCTATGATATAAAAATTTAAAAATTTAAATGACAAAAAATATGTTAACAAATATTTTTCTCCTATAACAAAATTACAATATATATATATATATATATATATATATATAAAAATAATTATGCGAGAATAATTTCCAATGCAAATAACATGCATGAGAACAATCCATAGGTTACAAGGAATAACAATGAATACTTTAGTTATTGACCCTCATCAAGTCAATTATCATGGTCTTGTCTATATTACTCTATCACAAGTGAAAAGTATGAAATCATTATACTATATAAATAAATTAACCAAAAACAACTTTCTAGATCTGATGACGTAAAAATTGAAATACAAAGACTTAAACATTATTCACAATGACAATTACTATACAAATTTAGATATAGAATATAAAACTATTTAAATATGTTCTTTAAACACAATTAGTTTACAATTATACTTAGAAAATATACATGATCATCAACTCATAAACAAACATGTTTTATGTTTATAATAAACTCAAACAAATAAAATACCAAATAAGACAATGCATAGATAAATTCCACTATTTCTCTACAAAGAATATCCATGTGATCATGACATTTTAATGAAAACAATATTTTAAAAAAAAAAGCATTTAGTACAAAAAATATAGAAACAATTATAATTGACTTAATGCATTCAAACATATGCATACTCATATCAAATATTTAGTTATCACCAAAAGATCATCTTGTTTATATATTGACATTTATATAAAGATCAACTTCAACTTTAAAACAAAATATGAACATAATTTAATTGTTGACTTTAACATTTACATGATTCAAAACAAAAGTTCACAAAAACATATATGCCAATGTATAGAAAATCGTAAGTTTTTTCTTGTGACAACTATAAAAACTATATATGTAGGAATGATAATAGACCATTGCTAGATAGATATCAGAAAAAAAAATACATTTCAATCTCTTTAATGCATATTAGATTGGCCACAATGCACTTTTTTGCATTTACTTTAAATTTTAAATAAAATTAGATGAATACATTTTACAAAGCAAAGAACAAATATGTCAAATATAAAATGTCTAACAAAAGCTAAGACTAGAAACAAGCTAAAAGGTATGGAATATTTTTATTTAAATTAAATATATATATATATATATATATATATATATATATATATATATATATATATATATATATATATATATATATATATATATATATATATATATATATATATATATATATATATATATATATATATATATATATATATAAAATTTAAATAAAAATATTCCATACCTTTTAGCTTGTTTCTAGTCATAGTTTTTGTTAGACATTTTATATTTGACATATTTGTTCTTTGCTTTGTAAAATGTTACACACACACACACACACACACACACACACATATATATATATATATATATATATATATATATATATATATATATGTATGTATGTATGTATGTATGTATGTATGTATGTATGTATGTATATACATACATACATACATACATACATACATACATACATACATACATACATACATACATACATACATACATATATATATATACACACACACACACACACACACACACACACACACACACACATATGTATACATATCTACATATATATATGTGTGTGTGTGTGTGTGTGTATATATATATATATATATATATATATATATATATATATATATATATATATATATATATATATATATATATATATATATATATATATTGGTTATATTCATTTTCTACATTCAAACATAAGTTATATCTAAAAAAAAATAAGTTTTTTATTAATTATGTTTTGTTGACATCTCATTTTAGTAAAAAGTTGGAATAAAATACTCAAACAGTACATGTGGATATAGAATTGCAAAAACAAGCAAAACGGTATACATTTGAAAATTTTCTATTTATTTCACTTTTCAAAATCATTAAAAAAATAAAACAAATTATAAAACAAATTACATAATGAAAAAATAAACCTGTATATAGGTAATAATAGATGATATCAACAACTACCAATGTGGAGAAGTCTTCAAAGGAGATATTCTTATCATTTATAAAACAATAATTGAAAAAAAATCAAGAAATTAATTAATAGACATTAAAGGGGAAATGATAATAGCCTTGAACATAACAAATTCATTAATCAAAATACATCAAAACAATCTCTTACCACATAGAGGAATCTTTATTATAAATTTATCTATTGCTACAAGAATCAACTTTGACCATGGTGTTTATGATTTTATATTACTAGAAAATGAAACTTCTAAAAAAATTCATATAGATCTAGTATATTTAAAACATATGTTCATTCTAAACTCAACAATTCAATAACTCTTTAACACCATAGAACATTATCCAAATGACACTATACCAACTATTTGTATATCTACAATGAAAATTAGCAACCGATTTATTGTAGAAAGAATAGATGGAAAATTCAAAATTGATAAAAACAAAGTAATTTCCACTACATATTTTTCAATTGAATTTTGTTTCTAAAATATATTACATGTTTCTATCAAAAAAGCTAATTTTTACCTTAACTTTGAAATATATAGGTCTACCTCTTCCATACACGGGCACCTAAATACAATGAAATTCAATCCAAAATATAGAAAAAAGCCTACAATTTTCCTTTTCAAAAACTTAGAAAAAATAATTGAAGCAAGAGATATAAACATGCACATCACTTATTTGGATATTTTGACCTCCATATATGAAAAAATATCCCTCCAATAGTTATAAATGCTACTAGAATCAAGTATTGAGGTAAATGCCAAATGTCAGTTTGTTATTCTAATAATAAAAATATTAATGAGACAATTGATGTTTTGTTACAAAAAAGAAAGGTTCATGGAACTTCGATAATTGAAAAAGCATATTCCAACCCCTTTGAGCCTATATTCATAAATTACAATCTTCTGATTCAATGATTTAGTCCTTCACATGAAACAACTTATTATAACAATTAAAAAATTTAAAGCAGATATTCCTATTCCCACTGGTTATTATGCAACATAAAAATCAGTAATAGCAGTAACATCTAATTAATTTTCAAGGACCATGTAATTGATGAATTACTACCTTTAATCATAAAAACAATATATGGTGAATATATAACTAATAAAACAAGCATAATTAAACTATTATCAAAATTGACTATGCAAGGTGATTTCATGGTGGACAAGAATAATATCATCAAACATATTACTAAAACTAAAGTCAAATGTATGCAAATCCTTTACAATTTAAAATTTAAAAACTAGCGGTAATTAGTCATGAAAAATAAGCAAACTTGAAATATTTTATATTTAAAAATACTTTAAATGGTAACAATTAAAAAATTACAACTATGACAAGCCACTTTCTTTCACAAGCTAGTAGAGCCATACATCATCCAACCACATTATGGCCAATCCATATTTATAATATCAGGTACACCTGACCCTTTATACTAATATAATAACAAAAGTCAAATGATTTTACTCTTAAAAAAGTTAACAATTTTTAATATTTGAAATTAAAAAACACGGTGAAAAAATAATATGTAAGAAAAATATCCCACCTACTTTTCAAAAAGAAAATAATTTTTTTATGACATTCAAAAGCAATTTTAAAAAAAAAATCATTATTTATTGCGCTAAATTTTACATGTACATGTAAAAAATATTACATAGTTTATAGTAACTATTTACTTCTTCCATGGATTTCAGGTTTTAGGGAAAGAGTTCTTAAACACACAATGGAATAGCAAAATACCATAATCAACAATAACCAGATGAAAATGAACATACAATCAAATAAATACACTCAATAAAAGAATGGAAAAGATAAATAAAATATCAAATTCTATACATAGTAATAAATTTATTGTAAAAATATCTTCTATGTGATTTATATTTTACTATTCAAATAATAATAAATATTTTGTGAAAATATCTACACAATTTAATAGCATCACAATGTGCATTATCAATAGTTTTAAGCAAAAAACACAAGATTCTTGGTTATGAAATTATTTATTTTATTTATACAATTGTCAAATTTACCTTTTCTCACTAAAAAATCTAATACATGTATGTAAATTATGGAAACAACCATGCAATTATTCTTTACTACAACAATCAGGCAATTCATTTTTTTTTGGCTTGCTGTATCAAAGAAGGGACAAATGCATACTACCTCATGAACAAAATCAATAGACTATCTGCAATGTGTTGTGAATATGACCATTGAAAAATATCTCACTTACATTAATCATCTTGTTGTGAACAAGTATTAGGTTTTAATATACTTTATTTCTTGCTTTTTAATTTACTCTTCAAATCTAAATTTCGGTCACCACTATTCTGAAACTAAAGTAGAAGTTAGATCTAAGTAAATAAGTAACCACTAAATACATGCAACAAATTTCTATCTTGGAAAAAACAAAATCACATTTACATTTCCTCTATAATCTTTATTGTAGTATGACAATAGAAACAATATGCTCTACACAAAGCATAAGGATCAGATACTCTTCTTTCCTAACAAAAAAAGAAGGTATGATTTATTATTCTTTATCTAAATAGTTGTTTCTTTATACTTTGATTTTTTTAATCTTTCATCAAAACATGGAAAAATAATTACAATATTGTTTTTAATTGCACAAATATTTTAGTAAAATTTGGAATATTCATAATGAATGAAAACCCTCAAATACGCAATGACCAAATAGGACCTTTCTTGTCAAAGAAATTAACAAAAAATAAAAGAGTGTCATGTACATATTCTAACTTTATGTAAAATTTTAAGACTTCATATTCACCTATGTAATATAAATAATTGTCATTACTATTAAATAATTTATTATATATCTTATAACCTATAGCTTCTCATCTAGTCATTGCCTGCCAACCAATGTAGAACATGCAAAGGGTAATTGGAGTAACAAGAAATAAAACACCATGGAGACATATATTACTTACAATTGCAACTATTCATAAATGTCTATTAATACTTTTACTTTCAATACTGATATGCATATTAAGCTCTTATTATATGCATCTTACTAAAAGCAACCATAGGCTACTTCATCCACAGGCTTTACTATGAGATGAAGCTAAAAAATAAAGCACAACACAAAGGACTAATCCTCCTATCCAAATCAGTGATGATAGTACCCCGGTGCCAATAGAGAAGAAGTCTCCCAAGAAGAATAAGTGGGAGACTTTGGAAGAGATAGAAGAGTGCCTAAGGCTCAAGATCACCTCAAAAGAGAAGAATCTCCTTTAGAATCTTACAATAAGCATGTGAAATTCATGCCAAATGTTTCCCCTAGCACAAAGAAGAAGGGGAAGGTTCCTCCTATGGTACCCAAGATAATCCTCTCTGACATAGAGGAGGAAGAGGAGTTGGAGGAATAAGCAATAGGGAGGGCATACACATCATACTAGAGGAAGATGACTCCTCATCAAGTGAATGGACCCCCTCTCCATCACCTCAAACTAAAGTGGAAAAGAAGATGTGGAGATGGAAGAAAGTCATTTTCAATGAAGATGAGATGCAGAGGGCACAGGAGTTGGAGGATTAGAGAGACTAAATGATAAAGGTTAGGATGTCAAAGTAAGGTATGGAGATGGTTGAGGCCAAGGAGTGAAGGGAATACAAGGAGAAGCATAAGGTTTATGAAATGAGAGGTAAGAAAGAAGAAAGGAGGAAGGAATTAGAAAGAGGAGAAGGGCCCAGTGAGGTGAAAGTGCATGAAGAAGAAATACACTCAGGTGCACCAGCTAAAGAATAGTTGAAGCAAAAATAGGAGGACATGGTACTAGACCAAAAAAATTAATGTGACACTGAGTTTGGACCATAATCTAGAGACCATGAGGGCCAAGGGCATGTCCCAAGCTGAAATTGGTTGAATAGAGGCTGAGGAGATAGAGGCAAGAGAAAAGAAATGCAAGGAATAGACCAACAAATGGAAGCCTAAGAAGAAAAGACAAAAGAAGAGAATGACAAGAAGAAAGAAATAGAAAAGAAGGAAGCCCAAGTAGAAAGGGACAGAATGAAGAAAGAAAGAGAGGAAAAGGTTGTTGCTCATGGAGAACCTAGGAACGAGAAGGTAACCGAAGAAGCACTTAGTTATTCCACCAAAATGATAGAAGAAGCTACACAATAGGCAAGCCCTAGCTCCAAAGGGGTACTTGTAGATAAATAAGGTGATGCTGATGCCTTATAAAAATAAATAGAGAAGGAAGTAGAGACCCTATTACGGTAAGAGGAGAGATAGGCTAACAGTGAGGAAGCTTGAGCTGAAGAGCCATGACAAGAGGAGGAAACAAACAAGGGGGAAAACTTTATGGAATAACCCCTGTGAGAAGGAGAACATGATGGAGAGTCTAGCACCAAAGAGAAATAAGAAAGAGAACAAGAAGAAGGAACTATCAAAGGCACTAATGCTAGCAAAGAAGAAAAGGAACTAAGAGAGGAATAAGAGTATGAGCAAAGCAATTAGGAAAAAACACAATAGGGGTTCAAAGATGATGATGAATTTTATATGGAGTACATACCCCTAAGACTAACACAACCCTGACATGCTATCATGTTTTTTGGGTGATATATTACTACATGGATGAGCCCCAACTTGAGGTTCGAAAAAAGCACTTCAGATTGCCAAAAAGCCAGAAGAGGGGCATGACTACCAACTTATAAATACTAAATAGATTGACCTTGTAAGGTCAGCTAACACCCTTATTAATATGGCCTCTTCAAAAGCACACAAGAACATCATCAATGATGTTCACACTAATAATTAGAAAAAGATAGTGCAAGAGGTAGAAGAAGAACTAAAAGCAACAAAGTTCAAGCTCAAAAATTTAGTCAAGCACCTCGAATAAGTGGAGCCATCCTTGTTGGATGGTGTTGATACTTTAGAGAGGAATGAAGTGGATAAGGTATACATGCTAGTTGATAAAATACTGCCCCGAATGAAGCCGATGCCAGAAGAGGAAGAAAACCCCTGTGAGGCCATAAAAAGAGAGCTAAACAAAAAAATTGATATGGTAGAAGACCTCTTCACCAAAATAGAAGAGGGAATGGAAGAAGCAGATGTAATCTTCTACAAATTTTCCACTCAAGTAGTGGTCATCGATGGATGCCTTGCAAAGGTAAAGGAGGAGAAAGATGCCTTGTTCAAAGACTCTTGCATAGTGAGTAGAACCAAGTAGGTATAAGTGATGACATAGGTCAACACCTTAAGTTCCCAACTAAAGACCCAGGATCAAGACTTGGAGGTTCCCTTTCATGCCTTGCAAATGAAGGCAAGTGAACAAGGGGATATTCTAGATGGTGGGGTAAGTTGAGCAAAGTAAAGGATGGAAGCCTTTAGAAAACAAATGGAAACCATAAACATGCTCACCCTTAAGGCTGCATCAACTAAATTAGAAGGCATTGTTGAAAAGATCAAGTTTGCTATCCATGGATTTAATAACTTCAAGGTGGAACTAGAGTAGGGTGGTCCCAAATTTTATGCACCAAAGACACTAAAACACTAGATTAGGGTAGACTAGGAATTTTGTATGGGGTAATGTTGGGGCCCCTTTTTGTAACTTAGGTAGTGGACTACACCTAATCGATACATCTTAGCACATGACAGTCATTTCAAATGATTTCCCTTTATGAACTGTTAGTACCAGCTGGAAAATCTTCAAATATTTTGCACCAACTGGCAGGAAGTTTCTTAGTGCCCAGGTTTGAATAAGAATATCTTAAGTTCTTACATATGGGAGTTGGAGACTATGAGTGTCAGAGTAGTGGATTTGGTAGCATAACAACCCCCAATGATAGCTTAACACCCGATTCGTGTCCATCTAACCTGGTAAGAAGATGCCCATCTATCTATAAACTGAGTGTGAACCTAAAGGCTAAAGGAGGTGATTAATGGTAGTGAAGGTATATTAAAATTGAGAGACACTAGAATTATATTGTATTCTACATGAAATAGGTTAAGGATTTTCAATGTGTATCCCAATATTTCTTGTGAGCCACTAAACATGATTATTTTCAAAGATGAGCACATGATTTGTTTTCGTGTTATAGATTGTGTATACTAAAATATGAATTAATGAATAACATTATTGAAAGTAATTGAGTGTTGGTATTTTCTAGATACTTATATCATTATATTATGTTTGTGACTTGAATTGAATAGTCATGATATTATAAATGCCATGCTTTTATATGTTGTTGAAGTGAAAGTTTTCTCCAAGCTCTTAATGGCATCTTCATGCTAGATAGTGACTTGGCTTAGTAGTAAGACTGACTAAGTTTTGAAACTGGCATGCATAGATTCCATAGTAACCACACCTAAAGTGATACCTTGAAGAGTGAGTATTAGAAAATGATCCATTCCCTTCACTCAACTAAGTGTCTGAAGAAGGCTTAACTTGTTATCCCTATGGCTAGTGCCACTAATATCTATATCTAGCTAGATATGAACTTGTACCCAAAATACTTGTCTCCTTGAATATGTTTGTGCCTATTTATCTTACCCAAAATAGCCTTGTATTGATATGCCACCTAAGCCTATTTTACCAATGACTAAGTCCCATTGAGACTAAGGTTGTGCCATGTTTCAACTAGCCCAATGTGGACCCCAATCCCTTCACTGTTGTGCTTTGGGTAAGTGTACAAAGATTATGCATTGTTTGAAATTTATGCTAGTGTAGTAGTGTGTTTAAATGTTGTGAACCACAAAATTTACTATGCTTGTGCCTAGTTATATCAAGTATAGACTTGACTTGGCTTTACTGCTAAGCGCATGACTAAGCACAAAAGCTAAACATGAGACTTTTCTACAAAAAAATCTACAAGATCAAACATAGAGAACCTAAAAATGACACAACTACAATAGTTAAAGTAGTGTCATATATCAACCTCATCAGTTTGTCTTATCCAATGCACCAAAGAGAAAATTTACAAGATTACTTGAGTTTCCATATTCTCTATTTAAGAACATTGTTGATTGCTATTTCATATCTCTCCATTCTACCATATAAATTGATATTATTAGAGATATACCTTGTGGATATGATGATAATGCATATTATGACAATCATAGGGGCCCTATGCATTCTACTAATCGATGATATACCTTAAAGCATAAGATCTAAGACCTTCTCGATAAGTAATAACTTACATTTGATGATCTTACCAAATATTTAGGGTCACAACATGGTGACCATAATAATCAAAATATGTTTAGTGATCCATTACAAGATCATTCTTAAAAAAATCCAAAAGTAAAAATGGCATTTAATGCACATCCCTCTTGATCACATTATGGACACCAATTAGATGATGTTATTGGTACTTATACATGACATACACCTCATATGGTTCATAGAACATCTATTAATTTTGATGAAAATGATATTATAGATGATGCCTCATATATTTATTCATTATTTAATCAAGCATACCTCAATTAGTAGCCTATTCACAACATTATGATTTGTAATGGTGCTAACAAATTTTTTTTCACTAGGATATTACTTACACATTTGGGATACACACATGATGATTTAAATCCTTCAACCAAAGTGGTCAAATTATTCAATGGGAACTCAAAATAGGTTCTTGGTGAGATTGGCTTACCTTTATAGGTTAACCTAGCACATCTGGTCAATATCTTTTTAGTTATACCATTTATGAGAGTCTTTGATATGTTATTGGGATAAATTTTGATACATAAACTCTATGAAATACCTTCCATAGTGTATGGGTGTATTAAATACATTCATACTAGTAGATTAGTCATGGTTCTATGGATTCCATATGAATGTTCATTTGAACAAAAATAATTTATTCCAAGACATTTAATTATCAAACCTACTAAGGTTAATCCTCATGATATGGTAAGCAACATGAAATACCCTTTCCTAGGCAACCCATACTCGAAAGACCATTTCATTAGAGATACACATTGGATTCCAGGTAATGTTTCTCTACTACTATGTAGTACACTCAGTTATCCAAAGTAATTAAACATGTTCATATTATTTCTAATTCAAAAAAACTTCATAACACAAAACAATGTGTTCCACAAACCTGTACTACTTATATTACCTCTTCAAGAGACAAAAGTCTTATGATGCATATAACAAAGAATTACAAAGCCTACAATGTTATATATTACATTTATTCATGCTCCTTATCAGAACCACCAGTTTGCTATACCATATCTAATGTTCATAAAACTTCAATATAAACATCCCTTAGATGATATAATTATCTATAATTTGACTTTTCAAATACACCAAAAAATACAAACAAAATAAGATATTCCATAAATATCAAAAAAATTCAAACAATTCAAAAATGCAAAAAAAATAATATGTTCCTTGTTGTACTACTTATACATATATTTTTTGATCCATGATAGTACATTTGGGAGATCTACTTCTTTAATCATAATACAACCATGTTATATTATTTTATGATCACTTTCCATTATCATTTTTGAGCTTAAATATCCTTACACATGCTTCTATCCATGCTTATACCTTCCACATTGTATTGGACATGCTATGTACTTAACATTGTTTGAAAACCCATATGTCTAGGAAATAATATATTATGTTCATGTTGGTTGCCTATTTTCCTTTCTTGCTATTGTCTTTAATTGTATTTCTTATTGTATCATTTGAATATGAGTCATTGATTGTGGCCCCCATGTCATGCTTGCCTATTTGGACATTTGAATATGTCATTTTATGAATTATGGACATTTGAATAAGTCATATCCCTTTGATTATGTGGAATTATAACATGATCTTTGTATGAGGTCATTTTGGACCATTTCCTATTTTCTTTATTTTAGTGTTCTTGTGTGTGTGATTAGTATCTTAGTGACCTTGTACTTTTACTCTCTAGGAGTTGCCATGATCTACATCATACATATTAGGATTTCAAGTCATCACATACTACATGCCTAAAATACTATATATACCTATTTAAAATACTCATAAATGCTACATGATCCATACACAAACTATACAATTATCTTATCTTTTTGAGGTAAGGTAACTACCAAAATATACTTTACCTAACCTCAAAAGGTGGGGGCATGTTAGTTGGGGCATGTCATAGAGGCATGGCTTTCAAACTTCCAAATTTTTAGATTATATTGGGGGCATGTCAAAAAATCATGGCCTCTACACTTATTTATTATTCATTATCTCCATATTATAGTGTGGGAATGCTATGTAAACATGTTCTCCAAATTTCACACTAATCAAATTTTCCATATTATAGTGGGTCCATGTTATGTAAACATGTTCTCCACATTTGACATGGGTTCTTAGATTCAATGGGGAAATATCATAGAAACATGTCCTTCAAACTTTCATCTATTTCATATTCACTAGATTTCACAATATAATATTCAAATACACATTGATATTGTTATTGTACCCATATTTCAGCCCGAGACAGATATAAGGTGAATATGCAATGAAAAAGGTAACTAAAATTATATATTAAAATAATTTATAAATTTTAAATACTATTATAGAATATTATAATACCTATATTTGATTTTAACAAATTATTATTGAGACAATCTAGTATAGTAGTTCGTTCACTTTTGGAAGGTTAAGTTGATTAAAACACTAAATATTATAAAATGTATAAGTTATACTTGATAAAAAGTTTGAAATTTCCATAATTATAGTTTGGATTTAAATAAATCATCCACCCTCACCTAATATATGTTGTGTGTTTATTAAATTGCCCAAACTCACCAAATCTTACACGTATTTGGGTTTCACAATTGATATGTAACAATCTCAGTGGATGTGTTGAAACTCACCTTTATATTAAGGTTTTGGGCATGCCTCCCCTCTCTCTTTATGTGTGTGTATGTGTACACACATGCACACACGTGTGCACACGTGCGCATGTAGGTGTGCACATGCATTTAAGTGCATGCACGCATGTGTGTATGTGTACATTCATGTGTGCATGAATGTGCATAGGACCATTCACATTTGTATTCAATTTAAATTTCAAAAAATTTCCAACCTTAGCTTTAGTTCTTCATGATGAGGCATCACTTCAAATCAAATTGATAAAATGCAAGATGGTTGCATCAACATATACGTGTACTCCTAACCTTGCTGTTTATACTTTCAATCACTTCAATTTTTTTTAATATTAGGTTCCATACACTAATTATATACTATAACATCATATGGGTTGTAGGTCAATCCCCAATAAAACATGAAGTTGGTCTCATGCAAAGATAATGTGTATTATACACACCTAGGTACACATTTCTTTCCTTTAAACTAGTAATTTCCTTACTAGATGAAAGGGGAGGGGGGAATATAGATAATAACATCTGATTTATGTATTAATCTAGTCTTCTACACTTGGAAAATATCCATCATTGTTGTATTTATAGGTTATATACATGCCCACTATTGAAAGGCTTGTGTTCACTATCTATTTATGCCTAAATTATTTATATCTTAGTCCAACCATTGTTATTTTTATGACCATGCCTTCTATACAATTCAAAAATATTTAAACCTAGTTATTATCCATCACTATTAGTTTTGGTCCTGTACCTATTTTCTCTTTTCTTAGATACTTATATCCTAGATAGACACTTTCATTGATGCAAGTGTCCACTTTTCCAACAAAGTGTCTAATGCCCAGAATTAATTCAATGTAAAAATGAAATGTATCCTAAAGGTTGGCCTAAGTGATTAATGAAATATATTTCTAAAATGGATTGATATATATACAATATCAATCCTCATTCATTCCTCACCTATAAAATATCGAGAATTAACATAGCAACTTATCAAGAAGCACTCAATAAGGAATTTAAGTGAGAAAACCTTACCCCATTCATTTCTATTTTTATATTAGTTGTAGGAAAGGTGTTCTCATGGGCCTGAATAATTAAAATAAAAGTTAATGAGCCACATTTTCTAATTTATAGGGTAGGTCATTGAATGTCATTACTTATCACAAATTACATCCTTGTACACACTCAATCCAACATGTAGCAGAGAATTACATATCCTAAGGCCCTATTCAAAATATTGGTTATGTAGTGAGTTCCCATTGAAAGAGGAGTCCTTAGGTAATATTGACACAATGAAACTACTAAATTATTTTTCCCATGGACACTCAAAGTGTGAGGAATCTAAAATTTTATCATATAACAAAGAGAGATAGCCTATGTATGAGATTTGTAGGCACCATAAGAAAGGAAATATAAATACTAGAAGGATCTAGTTAATCACATATATATCCATTTAGTATTTTATATAAGAACCTTAATCAAATTTAGACACTTGTGTTGATGCAATTATACATATATGATGCAAGTGTTTGAACCCATAGAAAGAATATTTCCATAATCTAACATTTTTTGTAAGATAATCTTCCAGTTCAATTCTATCATGTTCTAGATGAGAGATACATGATCACAATAAACAAACTAAGTATCATGGATCCCTATTCATTACAATAAATATTGATAGTTTCATTTTAATATTTTTATCAATCTCAATTGTGTAACTTTAAAATATTATTATTTTGAGTTTATATTAATTGGCCTGCTCATTAGGTTAGTTCACCATCCTTGTGTAAAAACTAATATAATATCCCTTAACCATATATACCCTCATATATCTAAATTTTGTGTTAAACATATATTACCATTTTAAAATGTATTTTTGACTTCTATTTTGTGAACTTTCCATTCATTTTGATCTATCAGAGCCAACATGGTTTTAAAGGTATTCCATTTTGTTTTAAGGGCAAATGTTTAATTTTATTCAATTATTTATTTTTTTGAAAATAACTTTGAAAAAATCCTTATTTTATTTTTGTCAAGGGATCCATATGATTTAATTTCTGTGAAATAACCAATTTCATCCAAATGGTTTATATTCAATTAGAGGATCAATCAATTTTTAAGTTCCATTCTGGACCAACCCATCATACTCACTTATCATTACATTTTTCCATGCCTTGAGATTTTCATATTGTTTGAAATAAGGGGGTTCAAATTAAAATACAACATTGACTTCTTCTTTCAGGAGGGCCTTCTAAGGTAATATTTTACATCTTATATTGAAATTCATCAAATAACTTTTATAATTGATGTGTGGTTGTGTGTGCACTTTGTGTGCTTGTTTTCCAAACCTTGTAAAGTCTAACACATTTTAGTGTATATTCAACCCCTTTTGGAGTCTTTTTCTATGTATATTGATTAATCATAGGTGCCTCAATTTATGAATTTTAATCTCATTAATTTTATGCCATTATACCATCCTCTAATGAAGTTTCATAGTGTTCTATAAGAGGAGTTTTGTTTTTAGCTACAAGAATCAATAGAGATTCAGGTGTTTGCCAATTATAGGTTCCCCCTTCACTAACTGGAACCTTCATATCAACCTCTTTGAAAAAATTAATTTAATAGTCTATTTAATTATTGGTTGATGCTTATATTTTCCTATAGTTTCACAAAAGATGGCATCCCTTGCAATGAGAAATTTATTGGTGTTCTCATCAAATAACATGTATTATTTTGAATACTTGGAATATCCCAAAACCATGTATTTGTGACTCATATGTTCCAATTTTTTTATTTTTCTACTTTATAATCAATGCATATCATGTGGATCTAAATATTTGAATATGTTGCTCTCAAGGGAGATAACCACACCTAATTTCATATAGTGTGTTCATATGTAATTTTACATATGGTTTTATGCTGCAGAGTATACTATTGCTTTACTTACTTATACCCAAAAGTGTAGATCCCCCCTTTGAAGAACAAATTTTCCTAAACCCTATTCATTAAAGTTTGGTTCATCTTCTCAACATCCCCATTCTATTGTAGATTGTAAGGACCAATGACATGATGATTGCTTTTTTTTTGCTTGAAATAGTTTTAGACACTTGTGAAGTGAACTAGCTACCATTATTAGTCCTAAGTGTGTCAATTTTGGAATAGGGTTCATTTTCATACATATTTCAATTTTTTTGAAATGTTTCTAAAGATTGTAATTTTTTTCTTATTAAAATATATCCATGTCATCCTATTGTAGTGATAAATAAAAAAATAAAGTATTAATGACCACCAAACGATAAAATTGGAAAAGAACATATATTAGAGTGAACCAACTACAACTTTTTATTTGATTTCCATTCTTAATTTTGAAATTTTTCTTTTTCATGTTTGGCCAAAATTTAGTATTCACATTTTTAAAAGCCTTTTGGAAGAGTCAACAACACTAACACAATATATTTTTGCATTGTGTCAATGTTGTCATGGTGGAAATGCTTAAATATGGCATCTTAGGAAGACTAATTAGCATTACATCTGCTACAAGATGAGAAATATATCATGTCACTAAGTGCTCGTCCATAAGTTTCAACTATTTTCCTTCCTCATATCCAATCATAAAGAAAATTTTATCACATTTTATTTTAACTTTCACCTCTCCATCATTAAGCATAATGGAGTGGACATGTTGTCCATGTTTTCAAATCTACACAAGAGACAACAAGTTTCTTTTCAACAAAGGAAGGTATAGTACATCATGAAGAATGAGATTTATATGTCATGGTGACTTGATTCAGATTGTACCCTTACCTTGAGGTTACAAACTTGTTTTATCTACAAAATACATTGGACCATTACTTTATTCATAAAAACACTTTAAATAATTTCCTTTATAAATGCATATGTTGAATGGAAAAAGTGTCAAAAACCCAAGAATTATCCAACTTTGAATTTTCTAAGGCATTACTCACTTTGTCAGAAATGAAAACAACTCAATCATAATAAAATTGAGTTGAATCAGGTGCTAAGTCTTTTCTTTGTCCTTTTCTAATTTCTATTTTTAATTTTTTGATGTTGGATATATTTTACTTGTATTTTGTTCTTTAATTTTCCATTTTTATTTATTATATTATTGGAATAATTTACCTTTTTATTTACATAACAAAGGCTTTCTCTAGTGGAATTTATTATTCTTTTGAAGGATTTTCCTCTTTTGGCCATTTTCTCAACCAATTGATCAAATTTGAGACTCTTTCATAGATTGATTTATTTTAATGAATCAAAGAAGCTTGAGTATGTAGGAATAAGATATTTTATTAATATGGTAATATAGAGATCAATTTTTATGCCAGTTGCATCAACATCATTTTTTATTTCATGGATTTTAGAAGCCAAACTCTTGCCATCCCCATTTTTTATATAGACACTAAACTTTAATTCATAAATGCTTGACAATGTTTGTGCTTTACATCCATACCTTGCTCAATCAAATATCCATTGTAATAACTGAAAATCTCTATGGAAGGATTAAAAGTCTCATAATTATTGTTCATAGCTCTAAGACTTCCATATTTTATCCATATTCATCCCTACTTAACATATAATTCATTATCCCTTTGAAGTGAAAATACTTTATACCTTATAGAAACAATAAAACTATCATATAAGGATGCATTTAATCCTTATCATGCAGTGTGACTTTGACTATAGCAATGTAATGATCATCCTTTTCTAAATGACACACTTGATAATGGCTCTCCCATGCAAACCAAAGGTTGGTTATCATAAACATTTGAAAGATTCACCTATAAAATAATATAATGGTTCACACTTGAAACCCCCTAGATATTATATACATAAATTTATTACAAAGGAAATTTCAAAATTATTTATACATTCAAAACAAATTCTTTCTATAATTATACTACAATATTACAGTCATTAGCCAAGTTAACATTTGTTTATTATAGGTTGAAGACATTCCTTTTTCAAGTATTATAACTGAATTTAATAGTTTCATCCATATGATCATCCATAAATGAATAACTAAATCAACTTTAGGTCTAGTTGGATTATGTAGGCAACACTAAGTCAACAAGGGGTTTTTAGAGGATAGCTCAACCATATCCCACTTTCATACTTTTTCCCCTTTTTGAATTTTATATTGTTTTTTATACTTATAAAACATAAGGTTTTGATATTTAATATCATCCTCACATTCAAAGGCTTATCAAAAAATCAAAAATTATATAGATAGAGACAAATAAGCCTAAATTTTTAGATCCTATGCATAGGCTATTTGGACAAAGTCATAGTAGTAGATAATGATGCACTATGACCTTATCTATCTTATGTGTCCTTGTTCCTGTATATAATATATCTCTATTTTAAATTAATTGTGTGATTTTGGTTTCTTATAGATAGTAAAAAATAGTCATGGTCAGAAAATGAATAACACATTTTCAAATAATTAAGTTTGTAAGGACATCTCTCTAACCCTAAACCTAGTTTCTATTTTTAACAATTTAAAACTTATGCAATTTTTTTTAGATATTTATATTCACTATATTTTATATTATTTAACTTCATAGATCAAATTTCAATATTTTAAATTTAAAATTTGAGTTAATTGTTTAACCTATTTCATTCTATTGTAAGCAATTTGGTGAACCCACATTTCAATTCGAATACTACTTATTGATTGTTGAATTTGTATAGGGTTTTAGTTTAATTATTTAAATTCCTGACACTAAAATAATATACTCCTCATCCTTGGATATTATCTGTAACATACTGATTCAACTTTTTTGACCTTGGAGTGATCTAACATTAATTTTTTTTTGTCTTGTCACCACAAATAAATACCAAAACAAAGGCTATTTATTTTGACCTCAGGATGAATTATGTTATTTAATATACATAAAAATATTTTCTTCATTCATTATGTTACTTTTATTTATAATGTATGCCTCTAAGTTGTAGTGCTAGATTAGATGGTACTCCTTTCTCATATATGGAGCTCCCTTTGATTTCTTCTGCAATGGAAAGTAATGATGAAAATTAAATTTATATGAGAAATAATAATGATATTACTAATGAGCAATATGATAATGACCAAAAAACACACCTTGATACATATGAGCTTAGTGAACTAGATCAAGAGAAAGTGAAAGAATTATCTAGATCACATCAAGGTCTCCAAAAATAGAATCATGAGGTGAATAACATCATCAATGCACTTATTTAATATAAATATAAGCATCAAGATCATTTAAATTCATCCCCTCAATTTTTATCTTTTACATTTTGAAATCCCATACTTTCAATGGTGTTACTTCTACCATTAAAATTATGCATATTTCTACATGCTTAGTTACTTCTACACCTTTATCCCTTGACCTAGTAACATATATTTCTCCCCCTCAATTATTTGTGCCTATGACTACTCATAATAATTACACTCCTCCCATTAAAAAATCTAATTATTTTTCTTGATCAAGGCCTTTGTCTCTTATAAACTAAGTAAGCTACTATTGAGAAAACCATATATCGTGCTAGTTCTTCCTTAGATTATATTACCTTATTTCATTCTCCATTGGATCCAAAAATTGTATCCTATCCTATTCTAAAGGGACTTATGGCTCCTATGCTTCCTATTTATAAAGGAATAGGTGATTTTGAATAACATTTATGTGCCTTCTATGTAGCTTATCTAGATTATATAGATACTGACATACTATTAACAAAGGTCTTTCCTTGTAGTCTAAAATATTATGTTCTCTAATGGTTCTATGATATTCATATTCAATAAATTATAGATTTCAATACTATGTCAAATCATTTTTGGCACATTTTTATACCAATATTGGTGACAAATTATCTTGTGCTCAAATTTTAATGATAAAAAAGGTATAAATGAGATACTTAGTGAGTATGTTCTAAGATCAAGATTATGCTTTCAAACATGAAAAATCAAATGGATGATAATGAGCTTCAAGATATTTTTACTCAGATATTGCTTAATCCTCTTCAAGAGTCTATCATATTTGATAATTTCAAATCCTTCAATGATCTATGCCATATAGTTAAAGAGTGTGATGTCAAATTGATTACATTAAATGATCTCAAGTATAGCTCCGATGCTCCTAGTCCAATTATAAAGTTTCAAGTCAAGCCTAATAATAAGATCAAATATGTATCCAAAATAATTTAAGTTTATGTGTTACTATTTTTATAAGAAAAAATGACACTTTAAACCCTCTTTTTTGACCCCCATTACCCTTCACCTACCTATAACCATGTTTATTAGATTTATAAACTCATCCAATAAGTGTCCATTTATTTTATACTAGATTAATCTTAGGATGGTCAATATTTACAACATAAATTTCATCTTATATTGGTGCTTAAATCATCACAACAAGATAAAATGATGCTATGGTTCCAAACATCACCATCAACTAGCCACTCATATTTTTGCAAACATATGAAAGGGTCCATGTGATTTTTTTTGGGAGGGTATTAAAATGACATCAAATAATTTATGGTTGAATGTGAGATGTGTTGGTGAAACAAAGGGTAAATTATCTCAACCCTTGGAATGATCTAACCATTACCTATTCCGATTAGGGTATGGACTATATTTTCGATGGAGTTCTTTGAATGGATACCTAAGTTTGGACTAAAATCAATAATTATTATGGTGTTGGATTACGTCTTATAGTATGTCCACTTATGAATCCTAACCCATCCTTATACATCGTCAAATATCACCAAAATTTTTATTAATTAGTTCTTACACCTCCATGGCATACTTGTTTCCATTTTTTAAACTTTGATTCCATTTGTACCATTAACTTTTAGTATCAGTATTTACACTACTTTGACACCTAATTTTAACATAGTTACATCTTCCATCTACACATATATATTAAAATGGTAATTTTCAACTAATTAATGGAGATCTATACTATTTTCTCTACCTTTGATAAATAAAGTCATTGGGTTCAATGGTTACCATTCATTGAATCCTAGTTCAATTCCACATACCACACTGTAATCAAGATGACACCATATGAATTTGACTATGTTTAGAGACCACAATCACTTAAGACATACCCTATAGTAAGTTCTAAGGTACATGCAATAGATTTCACACTCAACACTTGTGAAAAATATATTTAAAATCTCAATGATTAATTTCATAAAAAACACAAACACATGAATAAATAGGTCGCTCAACACCACTCTTAATGTGATTATGACATAAGGTAAATGGTATTTATCTAACTATACAATATTATAAGCACTCTTTGTTTAAGGTGAACGGCCATAAAAAAATAACACCTAGGTTTTATGGCCCTTATAATTTCCTCCATAAAATTGGTCATGTGTTATAAATATTAGACCTTCCCTCTTCTTCCAGGATCTCTCATGTGTCTCATGTATTTTTTTTTAATAAGGTCATTGATCAACATTTTGGATCCTAGGATTCACTATCCAATCTTGATATTGAATAATGTATCTTCATTGAGCATGAGTTTATCCTTACTAGGACATCATGAAAGCTATACAATTGCATTATAATAAATATTGTGATACAATGGTGTGGCATGCAACCAAAATATGTAGCATGGGAATGATTACTCCAATAACCATAGTATTTTCATCATCTCAAGCTTTGAGGGAAAATAATTTGTAAGGGTGAGAGCATGTTAGGATCCCTTTGTCGTTTTCTTTTTTATTATTATGTATTTTTAATTCATCCCTTTAGATAATTGTAATAATCCCATATTCATGAGAAGTAATAGTTGTCTTGAGTAGATTGGATTAAATAGTGACATGTGTAAGAGGAAGAGGTATTGATTGAATGTTTTATATTGATATGTGCTCAAAGGATGTTTCCCCCTCGAATAGGACCATGATACATTGTAATTTTATTCTTTGATTTGAATAAAATGTTTCTATTCTATTTCAGTTGTAGTGTATATTTATTTACTTTGATTTCTAAGTTAATCTATGTGTTGGTAAGTTCTTACTAGGAAGACCCATAAGGAAATTCAGTAATATGAAATAGTAAGGTGACTCGTAGCAATATGAGTGAACATAATAAGGGTCACAAAGAATATAACATTCAAATAATCACACTAGACATGATAATGATCATGGATAGAAAATATATAAGAATAGTAAACATGTATAGATAAATTATGAATTATATCATTCATACAAAACAATTTCAGACTTTAAATCATTTATAATCTATGTAGAAATTGAATTAGAAATAACATCATATAAAAATTTGTATCATAGTAATATTAAATTGCTTGAGTTTTGACAATCATGCATCATAATTAAAGTGTTAGAAATATAATTTTATTATGAATAATAATAATAATAATAAAAATAAAGAGTTATATTGTCAAAGGAAAGGAAGTTCATGAGGAATGTAATGTATGATGTATGCACCCATTTTTAGATGTGGCATGAAGATATGAAGGTCATATATGAAAAGAAAGAGATTATATTTAACCTTAGATTATAAAAATTGATACTTATGGTGGCATATGATGTTTAGAGATAAAGTTTTTAGAAAACATTCAATAAGTATATATTTCCCCATGTTTCCCTAAGATATTAGCTTATTTAAAACAAAATTATAGAACATGAAAATTATTAACAATAAGTTGCTAGTCCAAAATTATTATGATAAAAGAGGTCTTCGCTCTAATATATAGCCTGAGTATGTTCATGATATGAATCATGATTAGATGGTGAAGGTGTAATTACACTAGATGCATGATAATGATTATGGAAATACAAGAATAGTATAAGTATCATGATTATAAAGAATATATTATGTATTACTATAGATTAATTTTGATAAGGAACATTGAAGGCACATCATACATTTTATAAAGCATATATAAAACACATGTGACATGAAAACATGATAATGAATATGGAAGCTGCATCATACAAATAAGCATAATACAAATGATAAGGACCATATATAGGATCTTATAAATCCTCATAAGTTATATTATCTAATTCCTTTCATTATTATCATGTATTATTTAGGATTCTCCCTTAAAATTATCACATAGATATAACTAAGTCATATCACTTAATTTATCTTTTGTTTATCATTATCATTAGATATGTACTTATTTTATGCATTCTAGTTAATATAATATTTATATGTAAAACCAAGGGCATGCTAATGATGTTTGTTTTTACTTTTTTTTCATGAAATTTTTAATGTTTCTCTATCAAGTAGGTTGAATACATTGAGAATAATGGTGTTATATAAAGTAAGGTAATTTTTAAGAGTGACTAAATAATAATTTGTTCTTGAAATTAAAATTTTGCTAATTATAAGGTATGGACACATAATTACTTAGTTCAAGCTAAAGACAAGTTTGATGCTACTTACAAGGTTGTAGGGCTAATTAAACACAATATTTATCCATTTCCTTCTATGAAGATGAGAAGATGAGGTTTGGTATCTATTTTTACATGGAGATGGTACTAGCAATAGTATCAATAGAGGTTAATGAGAGGTTGATAAACATTAATATGGATAGACTTATTACATTGATATTCTTAGAAAATGACAACACAATGTTATATAATAATATGTAAAAGACCTTGAATAAAATATAAATATAAATTTATATATAAAAAAATTAAGTTATAGTATAAATATAATAATTATTTATATATTATTTGTTAAAAAAAATATCATACTATAAAATTTGAAATGCAAGTATTTTTTACATAATATTTTCATTTATCAAATATTGTTTCTATAACAATTCCAAATTGTCTTGGAATTATTTTTAAAAATTTAAGGAAAGTGTAGTAATTAATTATCTACATAAATATTTGTGAGAGATTTGATTGGATAGCCTTTATTTTATCAATTTGAATTTATTAGAAAGTAATTGAATATAGTTTTATTAGACTTTATTTATTTTATAAACTAGTATTTCTAGGAAGTTAATGGAAAGAAAATTAAATATTATAATTTATTTTAAAAATATTATATATAATTATTTTAATCATCCCTGTTAGTGCCCAAAATTGCATCGAATCAATTGAGCCCTTGTTAAGCATAGATGCCTAATTTGTTTAGCCCACTACGTGTTTCAAGTGTTCATCAAAGGTCAAGTTGAATCCATGTTTGAGCACCTTAAGACCCAGCTTCCAATTTCCCTAGCGTAGGCCCTTTGATTTAAATTCAAATTGGTGAGAGAAATTTAAATAGGAATGATTTTAATATGTTATGCAATTATTTTAAATTCTATACTAAGGTTTGGTCATGTTTATTAACATGACCAAACCTTAGTCTAAAATTCATGTTTGGTCCCTTTTTATCTATTAGTGTGGTCTAAGTAATGCTTGGTCTCTTTGTTGTAAACTGAGCTCAAATTCCTATCCTAAAGCCTATGTCATATTTATTTATGCACCCAAAAAGCTAAGGCTAAACCTTTATAATAAGTTCTTTGTTCCTCACACTCTAATTTAATTGTTCTCTATGTTAATTTTGAGCCAATCACATCTAACCTAGTGGATCACAATTAAACGATGCACGTTAGCATAGAGTAAGATGATATGATAGTGTGTGATCAATGCTAATAAGTCAAAGGGACTCGAGAAGAGTGTGGATGTGCCAATTATCAATATTGTGGGGTGATATTTAAAGATCATAGGACAAGTCTAAATGAAATAGACTATCATCAAGATGTCATATAAAAATAGACTGGTCAGTTTACTTATGTATTTTATAAATTTACCTAAAAAGTGTCTCATGGTTAAAGGATCACATAGAATCAATATTTTGGATGCCATGAACATCTTATATAAATTTTATACCTTCATGATTTTTATATCTCAAGATGCAAGCCTTTAAAGTTGAATAAGTAGTGTGATAGTCATGCAGACATCAGTGATGTTTCCCTGGATGTTAAAATAAAACTCAAAAACTAACCATTTGGTGTTCAAAGTGTGACGGTTACACAGATGTCATTGATGGTCATGTAGACTTAATTGATGCTCATGTAGACATCAAAATAAATTTTGATGATTATCCATTAGTTTTCAAATATTAACAATCATGGGAACGTGAATGATAGTCATGTAGATGTCAAATAATGGGTGCACATACGTCAAATTTAACCCAAAATAGATAGTTATTTAGATTTAAATAATGCAAAGATCAATGTTTAGTATTCCATCTTATTTCAAGATTGATGAAATGAGCCAGATATGACTTTTTAAAGGACTCAAGATGAATAAGGAGTTGTAACATGGTATAAGTACAGTAGCCCAATAAAGACTAACTGTGTAAGGTGCAGAGCCTGTAGAGATACTAAATGGCATGATCTCAGTTACCAAGTGAAAATTTCCAACAATAACATTTGACTGGCCAAATCAAGATCTAATGGTGCAAGATGAAAATGGAATTTTCAATAGATCATTAATATAAATGCAAATGTGATAGATGTCAAGCTCACAAGGCATGATTTAAAGCTCAAACATTTTCCAATCGATCGATGGTATGTCATAGAGAATACATATCCTAATTGATAGTGTGTATGGGTCATGACTTTTCAAAGGGTTCTCAATCAAATACAATAGTAACATGTGTCACTACCATGATGAGCTAAATATAGATCTATGATCCATGCTTAATCTATGTAAGTTATATTGATGGAGCAGGATCAAAGGTGGATGTCTCAACAAATTAAAGCCTAAGCATATTTTTAATATCTAAGGGTGCCTAGTTAGATCTGATGTGGCATGTTACATGTCAATAAGTGGTGAACTTTGGATTATGAGTCAAGATCAATGATTCTTCATGGATGGGCAAGGATTTGAAGCACAAATGAAGGTTTATGGGGCATTCCAGAGAATATTTTTTAATAATCACCATGGCTCATTTTCTACTTTTACCATAGCTCAAGCATTCCAATGCAGCCATCATTACAAGAGTAGGTTTTTCCATGGTTTGTACATGATGACAAGGTTTGTTTGGCCTCCACCACAAAGTACACCTTTCAGATCATGAAAAAAGTCATCTCCAGTCTAAAGGTTTGTTGAAAATCTTCATCATGACTTATTAAGGTAGTTAGAGAAATGATTTATTACAAATGGATGAAGATTTTAAAATGAGGACAAAGGAATATTTCCCAGCTAGGACCATCTTGGCAGAATTGGGATGGTTGTTATGTAATTTTTCAAACTACAACTTATAGTCCTAGATTTGAAAATAATAGTGCAAAATGTATAAATAGGGGGTTATATTCTCTATTTAGGGATTGGTCAATATGTTGGTTGTTGTTCTTTGTTTTTCTCTAACTCTAGGTTCTGCAAAAACTTTAGGGATCAACTGCTATGTGAAGATCTTGTCTCTCTTGCTAAGGTGGTTTCATCTGTATAGCCATTAACAATCTTTGAGATCATGTTTATATCTTCCTGAGTTTAGTGAAAACTCACCATGCTTGTTTCCTTGGCATCATTTTAAAAAAAAGGTGTATGTAGTATCTCTTTTTAAGTTAATGAAAATGCTTGTGATTCTCTTTTATTTCCTATTGATAAAGTGCATCAATGTGTTTTAAAAATGTTGTTGATTGGATATTTTTTTCTATGCTCATTACTGGTTGTCATCTTGGGATTAGATCTAGATTATAAATCCCTTTCTACATTATTTTAGTATATGTTGTTGAATAACTTGTAAGGGCACCCTAGGTTTATGGATTTGATAGGGAAAAGTGTTTGAAGGTTTAATTTTAGTGTATGTCCTATATATTTCAAGAATAATTTGGTATGTCTCATTAGCTTGCTTATGAGTATTTTTTTATGTCTTTTTAGTAAGTGATGTCATAAACATTGTAATATCCCCTACTGATTGAAAACTACCAACACACCAACATGCCCTTCCTCTTTATAATTAACAAATGGTCCTACCCTATCCTACCCTATAAATAATACACCTTTTTCATACTATAAGTGTTATTTACCCTAAATATGCATAAAATATTACATAATTAACATGCATCTACATCTTTTTCTTTAAATCCCAACACTACAGTCTTCCTTTTAACCCCTTGTTATTGAAAAAATATTTTGAATAAAGGTTTCATGTACATCCCCATCTATCTTCAGTAGATTATATGTGACTTAGTCCATTTATTCATTCCATGTGACAACCCTTCTTAGGTGGATTGAATGATATTGGTTGTGCCATAGTCATATTTATGTCTTTGTGTACCAATAATCTGCATGGAGGTTGAATTACATAATCTCTCTATGTGAGTAAGCTACCCCATAGGTCCTCTTACCTTGGTTGAGGTAGAGCTAGAAGTAGTAGGGAGCTAACCATACCCTTTGTAGATGCCTCTCATTCATTTTCATTGTTCAGTTCATTTTGGATGATAAACCCTCCCCTAGCTACAACAACATATGATTAGGTTTTTCATCTTTATTTTCCATTTTATTTTGAGTGTGCAAGGCTAAGCGTGAGAAATGTATGACTGGGAAGCAACAATTCCCTTTTCAAAATAAATAAGAACGTGGTATTTAAACATAATTTATGTGATGTTATTTGTATCTTACTATCATACGAAAGTAATATTATTTTATCATGTCATTATCAAATAAATTAGCCTTTAAAATATACATTTTTCATCTTCAACAAATATTTGAATTATTAATATCCATTTACACTTATTGAATCTTTTTTATTTTTATATATTTTTTTCTTAAATGTGTTTTTGTATTCCGTTTATTAATATACAATTTTAAAATAATGTATATATTATGACTATGTTAGACTATACATTTCATTTTTGTATTATACACCTTTAGACATAAGTATTACTTCACTTATTATTTTATAAAATACTAATAATATTGTCAAGGTAGATTTTTATCTCATGTTTCAATAAGGTATATATTAATGATTGAAACTTCATAGTAGGTTATGGGCACATCCTATTTTATTTTCCTTCAAGGAAACATCTTAGTGAAATATACGTCACCTATGTACTTCAATTTAAGTTAATATTTTTATAAGTTATTTTTATGTTACGATGCTTCAACATGATATTGAGCCTTATGCTTACAATAAGTATTCTTTATAATTTAATATATTTTATTTATTGATGTATTTTCAAGTTCTTGGTGTATTCTCATGTGTCAAATGTGTTTTCATGTACCTAATGTATTTTATACATCTAAAAATAATTCCACTTCTTAATAGGTTACTCTATTTTTTGATATACACTTTATATGATTTTATGTGTTGTACATGTCATCATATTTCATGTTGTTATTTCTACATGCATGTTTCAATTTTTTTATTTGTTTGTGATCATATCATTAACTTGCTTATATCATTCCTGATAAGTACTCAATTTATTTGGTGTTCTTTTAAGTGATTGATGTGTATTGACTAATGGATATTGGAATTATGTGTTTGATGTGATTTTGATGTATTATATGTTTTATGTGTTTTATATGTGAATAGTGTGACCAAGTTGTCTTGTATGTGTTCTATGTGCTTGGTGTGACTTTACTATTTTATATTCTTGATGTGAAGTCAATATCTTAAGTGTTTTATTCGTATATGATCATATATTTGACATGTTTTTAACATCATGATTGAATTATTCATGGGTTGGGCATGTTGTCCATTATTGGTATATTTCCATTATCTATATCATGTAAAATGTATTAACTACTAACTTTTTTCCATGATTTATATCACGTTTTCATATGAGGTACCTTAATTATAACATATATGCTTCCAAAGTTATATTTTTTTATACTATACACCACTAGTTTTATACTTTTTTTATCTTACACATGGTATATCTAATTTATTTCTTTAGATGTGAGCCTCACAAGATTATCTTATATCTCAAAAATGTAACATATGTATTGCTTATTATAATTAAATACATATTATTGTGACATGTACACTACCATATTTAGCAATATTAATTTTGGATCTTATAACAAATAGAAATTCCTAATTTAAATTTTTTAGTGATCTAAATTTTACTCGAATATAGAGGCCTATATTTGATAAGGGTTTCTAACTCTACCTAATACATATGTTAGGAAAAATATGTAAACAAACCAAGAAAATAATTGAAGAATAAATAAGCTATGAAACCAATGAGAAAAAATAAGTAGATAACACAAAAGACTATGTGGGAACCCCTCTAAATGTAGCAAGGGAAAAACCACTTTGTAATGCTAGTTTCTAGATTTATTATTTCAGCAAAACATCCTCTACAAATATCTTCTTCCAACAACTCCTTTTCGGTGATTACAAATAAATCACTCAAAAAAGCCAAGCTTACAAAGCTTCTAGGCCTAAACCTCCAAGCTATCAAGCTTGTTATAAATCAAAACTTGATTACAAGCTTACAAGGATGATCCACAAGGATTGTCATGCTTACATACAAAGCATACAATTATTACAACCAAAGCATCCAGGTGAACCAAGATTACAAAGTATCTAAGCTCCAACCTCCAAGAATACAAACCTAATATTTCATGGATCCACAAATGCATTAAAATGAGGATAAAAAATACAAAAGATAACTCATTCTTATATAGCATTATAAGAGAGAAGAGAAACAAAGTGATAAATTTCATAAACGACCCCAAAAATGTGCCCGACTCCTATTGGGCTCACAAGTGCTCCATAGTTGTGTCTATCACTTATACAAAACCCAAAAGTAGTGGATTTACTTAAGAGTAAGAGACATCACCACCCCCATCTGACATTCTATCTTTTCCTTCCTCTCAATCACTAAAGACAGATGATGCTAAATAATTTTCTATCTTTACCCAAGCACTTAGTTAATGGACCCTCCATAAGAATTGTGCCCCACACACACTCATGATTTCATAGGATGAATGGATATCTTGTTTATCCTTGTCTCCCAAAATAAATTTGACCAATATAATTTCACATTAACTTTACCCCATGTGAAAGATCCTCCATGGGCCATGCCACATCACCGGTAAGCTACATCACTTGCATGTTATATCATCTACATGCCACATTAGATTCATGCCACATCACTTTTATTCCACTTCACTCAAATGCCACCTCAGTATGTATAGTCACTACCAACTCACCATAGTGAATAATGACCATGGATAGTGTTTTTAAATAGTGACTATGAATAGTGACTTCACATTTAACAATATGCATATTACCTCACATTTATTTAAGATGGTGTTCTAGTTTTTTTAGAATTGTGCTTATAATTTTATCTATAGTGAATTTGTTAATATTTAATTATTTTTAGAGATGACATTATAAAAAAACTCAATACTCATTTTTAATTAATTTATTTATTTGGGTCATAATTATTTAATAACAATAACGTGAATTATAATTTTATTGTAGTAATCTGATTTACTTAGAAATAAAATAATTTAATTATTATTATTTTATTTGGACCTATAATTATTACACACCCAACATAATTAAATAAAAAAATAAACAACAAATATGACAGTCTAAAAAATTAAAAATATTTAGTAAAATTAGAGAAATAAAAATTAAAGAAGAGTAAAAAATAATCATTAATTTCCACTTGATGGATTATATTAAATTACATCATAATTAATAAATAAATAATCATATTACTATATCATATTTTTTTAAAATAAAAAGGGGTACAAATAATATTAATAAGTAAAGAAAAGCACTACAAGAAGAACGGGGGGAAAAAACCCATAGAAGAAAGCAGGAATAATTGAAAAACTAGGCACACGCCCAATTAGACAATATTATGAACCTCCCTATCAGCCTCCAAAATTCTTTCCAAATCAAAATACAACGTCGGGGAGAGAGACCCCCAATCCTCAATGTTTCCACCATCCAAATGGTCTGACGCCCATTTAGCCAAAAAATCTACTGCCCTGTTCGATTCACATAGAATGTGAGCAAAAATAATGTTATCCATAAGCAAACAAATCCGCAAAATCAGTTGCACCATCAGAGATAGTTGCCAATTGATGTCCACCACTTTCCTCTTAATGAGCAAGTTAATCAAGACTTGAGAGTTTGATTCGTAGATAATCCTACGCCAACCTAATGCCTGAGCCTTCTCAAGGGCATAAAGAATGGCTTGGACTTCCATCATGTTAATGGTTTGTAGCCCCTCAGGAACCATAAAAATAAAAATCATCGTACCTTCAAAATCCCTTCCTATCCCTCCAGTACCCATGGGTCCTAGATTACCTCTAGAGGAACCATCCATATTGATCTTGAGAATCCCACTATGGGATGTTGCCACTGACCAATCTTGAGAATCTGCTCCTTGATCTGCTTGCTCCTCTTGACACACCCTGACTTACTAGTTAACTGCTGGAACCCAAGTCACACCACCACTTGAGTGTCCTATTTGGTCAAAGGAAGGCAGATTGCGTTCTTTGCTTGGACAGTTTCTTGGATCATCCCCACCACTTTTTGCCATACTTTTTTCACCATGACCCTCAACCCCCAAAAAATTTGCCTATTTATCTCAAGCTAGATCTGTCAAAATAGAAAAATGGGGCTGCCCAGCCATATGTCCTGCAGGAAGGGCATCCTTGAGGGGGGTTCTCCCATTCCATTCCAAAAATTGACCATAGATTTATCATGTCCCCATTCAGCCTGACATTGTTTAGCATGCCAAATTTGCCTATCATGGACTCTCATACACAGATGGTTTTGGTGAGAGAGTCATCTTGTTGATTATTTGGAGATTAGTTGGTGGTATTTTCTCTTGAAGACATTATATTTGTTTATTACTTTTTATATGAGGTCTAAAATGTTATATTTAGGTGCAATTTTTATTTTATAAAATTACTTTTTATTTAAAAAGGTACCATGATGTATTATGAATACTTCTAGAAGTTTCCAAAAAGTGCATAAATAGACCCCATGAGTCTGTCATTTGGCATCCGAGTTTATTTCTTCATTGAGTCTTCTTGAGCATTTGTAGGGCATAATAGTCCTCAAATATTTAGAAAAATCCTTGAGAATGATACCTCTCAAGAGATTGCATAACTAAGGAAGTGGAAGATCTTCTGAAGGGTTGCACATTGGAAGTGGTATTCAGCCATTTCATGTTGAGCTGCATCGAGTATCCAGATTGAGTTCAAGAGTTAAACAATTTTGGAGTCCTTTGGTGAGGCGATTGCATCATCATAAAATTGAAGGGGCTACCTAAGGAAATACAATTATATATACAGTCTGTACAGGTATGGCTTGTACCTACAATAAGGTACAGATAGGGTTTCAATTTCATCATTAATTTCAACAAATCAGACATCATCATTCGCAGTGCAAGAGAACTAGTAGAGGAAGGGCCTTTATTAGTGGGGGTAGGAGAAACTAAACTTCAACTCTAGCGTCGCAAGATTCTTGAAAGGAGGAACCAATTATTGTCAAAAATTGATGAAATCTGACAAACACAAGCATTGTAGTAGGCTACACGTCAAAGGTGTAGCAAAAGATATGATCATGGCATGCCTGTTGTAGCTGTCATAGGTTATACAAATTTTGGAATTCTTGCAATGAAATAGAGGTTTACTTCTAGTAGATACGCCATCGATCCAAGCTGCAAGCATGCCAAATAACACTTTACCTGAATCTACAATAATGCTCATTTGAACCCTGAAAATGCTCTTACTCTTCTTGCAGGTGTGCCACATAGTCAACGGCTTTGCTGGGCAAGTGGACTTAGAGATTACACGCTATCTTAGATTGGTTCAATAAGGTAGACAACTCCAGGCCCTGACATTCTGAGAGATATGATGTGGCAGTAGTAGTTTGGCATTTCGGTGAGGTGTTGGAATGCGGGAGGTGCAGGCATACATAGAAAAAGGTTTGAGGAAAAAGTGTAGGTATACTTAGTTGATTTGGAATAAATCCCATGCAGCTACTAAACTAATAATTTATGGTTGAAGAGTAATTTGATGTGTGTGATATTGGCAAGATTGTAATTAGTTACATCTCATGAAATGAATTGGGCACTATTTTGCATTTTTGAAATGAGTAAATTTGTTACTTAACCATTTCTACAATTAGACATTTACTTTCAATAGTATAGTTGTTTGCTTTCCAACTATTTGACAAAAGTCCATATTAGTATTTTTGGTGATCCTAGTAAGTGTTTGACAAAATTCCATAATTGCTATATCAGTGTTTAATGATCCTACTAGTGAGGGTCATTACAGTGGTATCAGAGCTTTCATCCTTCCATCTTGTGATCAGTCAAATAGCAGATGAGTGAGAGAGAAATCAAATATTACATCAGGGAACAATAGAGACAACAATATCAGAATCCTTAGGTTGAAGGGGATACATTCTCAGAAGTATTGAGAAGAAGAGATACCGGCAAAATAGTTCAAAATATGGTAGAAGATGATAGGGATGCAAGAGCTGAAAGGAAATTTGATACCATGCTTGATATGATGTCATGCTTATTAGCAAAAATGGATCATCAAGCCACTCAAAATCAAAATCATTAACACATAGCTGAACAAAGTGGAGTTAATGAGGAAAGAGCTATACATCACACTAAAAACACTAGAGGATCTGCCTCTAGGCCTCTTTTTCCCACCTTTACACCAAGAGAAGAACAACCACATGCTACTCCAGCTGCTTCTTTTGGAGATGAAGCTAGATAGGCCTACTTGGAGTATACCACTCTCCCTCCTGATATGAGTGAAATATGGACATTCGATCAATTCATGAATCAAAGAAAGAGGAGAGGAGGAAGGAATGATCACTATGCTCCAAGAAATGACAAGAGATCAGCTGATACAATTACCAAGAACTTGCATGAGGAGTTTGAAAAATAGATCAGTAGCCAGGCAGAAGATTCAATTTCTACTCAGCCACATAAGAAAGTGGTGAAGAATATTATGCTAATGGACAGTAATTGTCAAATTGATACGCAAGTTGAGACAGTCGTATACATGTTCCCTGAGAGTAATATCACACGTACCCAGGATGGTTTGGTTACAACAGGCAGTGACTACAGCATAGTGGGTATAGGTGATGATTATGAGGGGGTTGTGTGCATTTCTAGTCGACCACTCAAGATGCAGTGGGCTTATGATGATTCAGGCACATTGGAGTTGTCAGTGATTGCAGATCAGTCCCAGGATTGTATCCAAGTAGATGTAGTGGACAGTTTTGAGGACTTAGTTTTCTCGACAGTTTCTTTTGGTATGGAAGAGTTGGACAGTGCATCAGAGGAGGATTGTAGGAGATAATCTAGCCAGCACTATCATGTGTCTAGTCAGCTGAGAGTTAGTGAGTGAGACATTGATATCACTTGCAAGCATTTTGATGTTGCTCATCAGTTGTTAGCAATTTATGGATGGGGTTCTCCTACTAACAATGATTAGGGAGGTAGTTATTTTTCCTTGACAGAGATCCACTCTTTATGGGAGGCTATCTAGATTTTGAGACAAGATTATATGCAGTTGGTAGTTGACAGAGATTATCTTATGGAGTGGGGTAGCACAGCATATGATATATTATTGGCCAAGGAAGATGAGGTGAGTGAGCTTACTCAGCAGCTCAAGGTGACTTCTGAGGAGTCACAGTTTCATTTGGCTGAGGTGACCATGGAGTTAGAGCGACTTTAGTCACAGTGGGTTATACCACGTGTGCATGGTGAGCTAAGGTCAGTTTTTTTATCAGCATTATACTACAAGGTATGTTCATCAGTTTGCATTTGATCCATGCAATGAGAAGTTGATGGCCATTAGATTTGGTTTGAGTTCTAGTTATTTCTATCTATCATATGATGACTATTCACCATCAGTGGTACATGGGAGTTATGGTTATGAGACAGTGGCCGGTGATCTGCAGAGTTGTATTAACTGTAGGAGTTATACAGTGTGTGGATTCTCCATACTTGGTACAATTTCATTTGGGAGTGTTCACCATTGTTGCAGAGTTGGATTGTACATTTTTCATAAGCCAGTGGGATGTGTTGATGGTATTTATGTTGTTGGCAGTTTGGGATGTCCACTCTACTTGGGTTCAGATATTTCGAGAGTTTGTTTCTCATGGGTTCCTGACTGTGGCAGTTGTGATTTTGGAGTTTGGTTGAGTTGTATTTGCCATTTTGATTATGGATTCCTCTTGATTATATTTCAGAGGATATTGTAGGAGCTTGCATTGATTGACAATAGTATAGATCATGACTACATTTGGGATATAGGTGGATTGATTGGTTTATTGTTCAGCGATTGCTTGGGGACAAGCAATTTCAAGAAGGGTGGACTGTCATGTCCCCATTCTGGTTGACATCGTTTAGCATGTTGAATTTGCCTATCATGGATTCTCATAGGCAGATGGTTTTGGTGAGAGAGTCATCTTGTTGATTATTTGGAGATTAGTTGGTCGTATTTGCTCTTGAAGACATTATATTTGTTTATTACTTTTTATATGAGGTCTAAAATGTTATATTTAGGTGTACTTTTTATTTTATAAAATTACTTTTTATTTAAAAAGGTAAAATGATGTATTACGGATACTTCTAGAAGTTTCCAAAAAGTGCATAAATAGACCCCATGGGTCTCTCATTTGGCATCCGAGTTTATTTCTTCATTGAGTCTTCTTGAGCATTTGTAGGGCATAATAGTCTATAAATATTTAGCAAAATCCTTGAGAATCATACCTCTCAAGAGATTGGATAACTGAGGAAGTGGAAGATCTTCTAAAGGGTTACACATTGGAAGTGGTATTTAGCCATTTCATGTTGAGCTACATCGAGTATCCAGATTGAGTTTGAGAGTTAAACAATTTTGGGGTCCTTTGGTGAGGCGATTGCATCATCATCCAATTGAAGGGGCTGCCCAAGGAAATACAATTATATATATAATCCGTATAGGTACGGCCTATACCTATAGTAAGGTATGGATAGGGTTTCAATTTCATCATTAATTTCAACAAATCAGACATCATCATCCACAGTCTAGGAGAACCAACAGAGGAAGGGCCTTTATTAGTGGGGGCAGGAGAAACTAAACTTCAGCTCCAGTGTCATAGGATTCTTGAAAGGAGGAACCAATTATTGTCAGAAATTGAAGAAATATGAAAAACACGAGCATTGCAGCAGGCTATATGTCAAAGGTGTAGCAAAAGATATGGTCATGGCATGCCTGTTGTAGCTGTCATAGGTTATACAAATGTTGGAATTCTTGCAATGACATAGAGGTTTACTTCCGGTAGATACACCATTGATCCAGGCTGCAAGCACACCAAATAACGCTTTCCTTAAATCCACAATAACGTTCATTTGGACCCTACAAATGCTCTTACTCTTCTTGCAGGTGTGCCATATAGTCAACGGCTTTGCTGGGCACGTGGACTCAGAGATTACACGCTGGCTTAGATTGGTTCGATAAGGTAGACAACTCTAGGCCTCGGCATTCTGAGAGATATGATGTGGCAGCGGCGGTCTGGCATTTTGGTGAGGTGTTGGAATGCAGGAGGTGTAGGCATACACAGAAAAAGGTTTGAGAAAAAAGCGTAGGTATACTTAGTTGATTTGGAATAAATCCCATGCACCTACTAAACTAACAATTTATAGTTGAAGAGTAATTTGTTGTGCATGATATTGGCAAGATTGTAATCAGTTACATCTCATGAAATGAATTGGGCACTATTTTGCATTTTTGAATTGAGTAAATTTTTTGCTTAACCATTTCTACAATCAGACATTTACTTTTAGCTGTATAGTTGTTTGCTTGCCAACTGTTTGACAAAAGTCCATATTAGTATTTTTGGTGATCCTAGTAAGTGTTTGACAAAATTCCATAAGTGTTATATCAGTTTTTAATGATTCTACTAGTGAGGGTCATTACAAGATTGAGCATGAAAACATGGGCACTACCAAACATCCCACCAATAATGCCAGAGTTGCAAGGCAAAGGGGCATCGCAAAACAAGGTGTGTTGAATCCTCCTCGGCTGCTCCGCACATAACACATACTTACACACCCAACATAATTAAATAAAAAAATAAACAACAAATATGATAGTTTAAAAAATTAAAAAAAATTAGTAAAATTAGAGAAATAAAAATTAAAGAAGAGTAAAAAAATAATCATTAATTTCCACTTGATGGAATATATTAAATTACATCATAATTAATATATAAATAATCATATTACTATATCATATTTATTATCAAATCATATTTATTCATAATCATAATAATGAAAGTATAAAAATAAATTAACATATAAATATTACAACATCATAATAAATAAATAATAATAATAATAATAATAATTAATCTAAGGGTAATGTAAAATTTTTACCGCATTATATTTATAAATAATTAGATAATCATAACTAATTTATAGATAATATATAATATTTATAAATAATCATAATTAATTTCTAATATACAAATTTTAATGCATTATATTTATAAACAATTACATAATTACACCTATAGGTGTTCCCTATAGTGGCATCCAAGGGGTGAAAGGGTGTAATAAAAATTTAAAAAAATAATCTAACATGGGGAACAAAGCAGAGCACAATAAAGAAGAGTCAATTTTTTATTTTTTATTTTTTTAATTTTTTTGATATGTATATAAAAGTTATATATATATTAGTTGTTATTGTTGTACAAAATCTACTATTGTTTTTGTTCGGTCACATTAAAAAGTTTACCAGGCTTTAATTTATAAAAAAAAAAAAAAAAAATCATTACTGTAATTAAAATTAAAATATTAGAATAATTTACATAAATCTTTAACCTTAAATTATTATAGGGTAAATAATTTGTCCTAAGATTTATCATATTTACCCTATAAAATATTACCCTATAATTAATTTAAGGATAAATAATTTATCCTATGGTAATTATTTAATATCGTAAGATTATGAATTACCCTATAAATTATTATCCTAAGATTATTTACAATTTAAGGATAATTTATTCTAAGATCTATATGTAATAAATTTATATATGGATATATGATAAATCTTAAGGGTAAATAATTTACCCTATAATAATTATTTACCCTATAAATTAGTACCCTAAGATTATGAATTACCCTATAAATTATTACCTTAAGATTTATATGTATTAAAATTATATATGGATAGGTAGTAATTTAAGGTAAATAACTTATCAGTATATACAAATTTACATTTATATAATTGTATGTATGATTGTTAATGTTAGTTTTATTTTTTTAAATATAATATTTAAATATTTAATTAATTTTATATTAAGGTTATGACTTTTATATCATTTTATGAGTTTTACATCACTTTAGGATTTTTATATATATATATATATATATATATATATATATATATATATATATATATATATATATATATATATATATATATATGTATGTATTAAATTTATATATGGATAGGTAGTAATTTAAGGTAAATCATTTATCAGTATATACAAATTTACATTTATATTTTTTTAAATATAATATCTAAATATTTAATTAATTTTATATTAAGGTTATGACTTTTACATCATTTTATGAATTTTACATCACTTTAGGATTATATATATATAGTTAATACAAATGTATTATAATATCATTATAGTTATATGACTAATAGAAAAATTATTTATTAAGTATCTAGGGAACATGGCTCAATGAAATATGAAGTTTGAAAATGAACAACAGAAAAAAGAATATGAAGAACAAAAGTGAGAACATTAAAGAGAATACTCTTGATAATACCAAAGACAAAACTGACAACTACCAATGACAGATGAGGATAGAATAAATAAAAATAAATATAAAATATAATGACACACAAAATAGAGAACCCAATTGTCAATCAAAGAGCTAGAAGGACAAATGAGAGAATATGCAAAATATATGATAGTGCATTGTGTACAAACATCTCACCAAGACCAAGTTGTATTATGAAGAAGAATATAAATATCAATGTGTGCTGATAAAATGACTGATGCAAAAAGAGAACAACTACAACAACAAAATTGAGACAAAGTACAAAGACATCATCTTGAAAATAATAATGTCTATGTGGGTGGTAATGATGAAATTTTAATGGAGAGAGAAGCAGAACATATGATGGAATTTGTTGAAATACCTATTCATGAAAGTGAAAGTGGAACACAGTATCTACTAGAAACCCCATAAAAAAGATTGATAGAACCATTGGAATTCAATTTTTATAATATTGATAATGATATACAAGAGCCTATGAAGAATCAAATAGAAAGTAACCACTCTTAAAAGAAGAAAAAAAAATTAATTAGTGAATAGACATAGCCAAGTGAAATGCATGGATCCCAAAGAAATTGAGAACAAATAAATATTAATATAATTAAAAATGTTGGTATAGATTTCAAGACTATACAATTTTTGTTTTGATGTGAGTTAGATAAACTTGCTTCACCACATATGTGTTATATTTTTCAAGAGACTTACCCTAGTATGATTATACGTCGAGCTCTTGAAGGCCCTATTTATAGTAGATAATGTCAAGAGAAAGGTGTGCATTGATTTTATGAAGCAAATAACATGGATACTAGGCCCTAACCACCTGGATTAGAAAACTTGATGTAAGGGAAAGAGATGTTGATCACCCATGTGAATCCAATTCTATAGGTGACCCATGCAATATGAGGGAAATACAAATACAATGGGTATAGTATTTGTTTTCCATATGAAATTAAATAAATTGACAAAAAATTACCACATCATATTTCAAATCTTCCAATTATCATAGTGCAAAGAAAGCAAAAATGTGGAATTACATACAACTTTATTGTGAATAAAGATCGTGTATATAATGCGCTTAAAGATAATGCACTTGAACATGATAAATTTTATGAATATGTCAAGATTGATGAAACAACACTAAAGGATCTCCCAACTAATAACTCTATAAATTTGTTTGAAAAATTAAACTCAGTTAACATAGAAATTAATACATATTTCAATGAATATGTTTTTCCAGTTCCTATACTTAAGATGGATGAAGGTAATATTGTAGATCACAAATCATCAATGTCAACCAAACCACCCAATGCTTCGAGAGAGATGTAACTGATTTGAACTTGGGTGAATAATCCAAATGCTAATCCAGGTGAACTAATAGTTTGGCCAAAAATTGGTAAATCTCCATTGAATGAGTATATGATAGAAGGTTTATTAGAAATGGCCTTCCCAACTCTATTCCCTGGTGGAAGTTGTTATTTGTTAGAACCATGATTAAAATGTGTACATCTGCATGAATATGTGAAACATCTGATTCGATATCAAGATAATCATGTTTGAACACACACTTGATTTTGGTATCTTTACATAAATAGGATAATGCAAAGTTGAGCACAAAATTCATCAATAGTATTTGTAAATAAAAAACTTCAAGAACTACCTATTACAATTGATGAATTATGTGAACACATGGACAATATGTCAAAATCTCACCTTGCAGATCAGTTGATGTGATATGGAAATACATTATGAGACACATGTTCTTATTGTATAAAGTGTCTAAAAGAGTTAATTAACATATTGCATCAAATTCGAATCCTAACTATCTTCTTTACTTTAAGTGTACCATACATGTATTTGTCAATCCTCCATGCACTGATGCTAGAAACTCCACCTACTAATCCATGTGAAGTAAAAAGATGGTGGAAACAAAACATAATTGACCACCCACATATAGTTAATTTTTATATGCACATTATAAATACAATGTTTCAAAAAGAGATACTATAAAAGTTTATGAAGGTTAAATATTTTTGGTGTAGATATGAATGGCAACACAGGGGATCTCCACATATGCATGGTTTTTATGGTTGGATGGATCGCCAAATATGAACACCTTAGATTGGGAAAATAAAGATCACGTTGACTTTGCCAAAACATTTTTTGATAGAATCGTACATTCATGGAATCCTTGAGGAGATGCACATCAAAGAAACATATAGGTATGAATTGGTTAACAATTTACTTATCTTATGTAAAAAAGTAACTATTATAAAATTACAAATGAATATAATTTCATGTGTGATATAGGGAGGACACAATTTGAGCTCGCATCCATGTTTGAGGAACATAGTAAACATTAATCAAATAGATCCAAAAGAGGACTTGAAGAATTACTTAATTGGGTGGAGCATCATACCATGTGTAAAGATGGAGCTTACTTATGAAAAAAAGAGGAAGAAAGGTTTGCAGGTAAAAATCATTATCTTAAAAATAATAAGTGTTAGTGTAAAAATATGTATTATTTATTTTTTATATGAATAATAACATGAAATATTATTTTATGTAGGTGCATTGTGTCCGTACAACGCACCTTGGCCTTTGCATCTCGATGGATCAAAACCATGTGTAGATCTAGAAAAAGGAGATAAAAAATATGAGCCAAAAATAAATGATGATCATGTGAATACTCATAATCATCATGTATTGAAATCATGGTGTGCAAATGTAGATTGGTAACCGATACTATCAAAACATGCCATTTTGAAATACATTGAAAACTATGCCACAAAAGTAGAGAAAATTTCATAAACATATCAACATAATAAGATAAAATTGTATCCATTGAATCAACCTATTGCTCAAAGAATTGCAACTAGAGGACAAAGTAATATTGTTGTGGGATTGGATGATGAACAATTAGAAGTTGAATTGTTAATTATTGTTGGTATGGGGGTGATGATCATCAAAAATTTATAGACATAAGTAGGTCTTGTCAATGGTGCACTTGGATATATTCAAAACATTATATACAAACCAGGGCTAACACCCCCTAAACCGCCTACATATGTTATGCTTCAATTTGATAACTACACATGGATTCCTTTTGTTGATGAATTTATAACTAAAATTCCTATCATTCCAATACAAAGGGGCAGTGTGAGTCAGATACCTTTAAAATTGGCATGGGGATTGAAAATCCATAAATCACAAGGATTAACACTTGACAAAGCCACAGTTGATATAGGACTTATAAAAGGATAGGGTTTGACATTTGTGGCAATATCATGTGTAAATTCATTATGTGGATTAAGGATCACATCTCCTTTCACATATGATAGGTTTGAGAAATTGAAGAATGGAAAAGGGGTGCATAAAAGAAAATAGGAAGAAGAAAGTCTTCAACTATTAGAGGATCTCATGTACACAGATGGAATTTATTAAACTTATTAACACTACACTACTTATATATATCATATATGTGTTGATATTTATCTCTCATTTTAATGTCAAATGTATATGGTTTGAATTTCATAAAATTATCATTATATTTCATATATGTCACATCAATGTTTTCTTTACTTACCATGTTCTCTAAATTATATTTATATTACATATATGTCATATATGTATAGTTTTGATCTCCCGTTCTATATATATTTATATATCAAAATTTATGTTTCTCTCTATTCTTAAAGTTAATAATGCATTCAATATTTATATTAAATGTGTTTTTATTAAGAAAATATATTTAATCTTACATGGCGATGAGTGCTACTAACATACATATCTTATATAAATCTATGTAAAATACACCGATCGATATCATTCTCGAGGTACTCACAATTCAATATGATATAGGTTCCTCGACAATGATATCTATCGGTGTATTTTACATAGATTTATCTAAGATATATATGCTAGTTATGATTAATTTATAGATAATATACAAAGTTTATCACATCATATTTATAAATAATCATATCATATCAATGAATTGTAAAAATAAATTATCATAAAAGAATTATTGCATCTTAAAAATATCATCACATGATAATAAATAAATGAAAAAATAAATAATATATACATAATCATAACTAATTTATAGGTAATATATAGATTTTACCACACCATATTTATAAAATAATATTAACAATAAAATTGTTATATGTATGTGTGTGTGTGTGTGTGTGTGTGTGTGTGTGTGTGTGTGTGTGTATCATAACAATGAAATTGTAAAAATAGCTAATTTACAGAGAATTCACAATTGAAATTATATATATATATATATATATATATATATATATATATATATATATATATATATATATATATATATATTGTAGAAATAAACTAACATACATATCATAGATAAATCTATGTAATATACATCAATAATATCATTTTAGAGGTATCTATATAGTATTGAATTGTTATTACCTCAAGAATGATATCTATCGGTGTATTTTATATAGATTTATCTAAGATATGTATTCTAGTTAGTTAATTTAGTTTAAATTAGACAATGTGAACTATGTTATTGACATAGATCTTGCTAACATTCTTCCTCTTAAACATTTCATATATTACCTCATGCACTCCTTATCTTAATAACACCTTGTACTTTATATCCTTTGTGTGGCCCCTTTTTAGATCCTAGTCATTAAAATATGACATGCATATTCATAATATTTTAATTTAAATTTAAATATCATTTATAAGTTGACAAACATAGTACTCCATTTAAAAACATAATATCTAACAATCATTCAAAAGAATATATATATATTTATTAAGGTTAAAGGCCAGGGTTTTTTTGAGCTAGGGACCCAAACCCTAGAAGAGAAACAAAAGAACCGAGGCTACACAAATACTCGGTGGCAGATCGAACACTGAAAAAATAGCCAAAAAAAAAATAGCACTAAAATGGCCACATGCCAAAATATACAACAAAAAGTACTGCCAAAAGAAAAAAAAAAAGCTAATTAAGCATCTCCCAAATGATTTTCTTTGTGGGATCTAAGAGACATGGTAATGGGATTCAAACCCGATTTACTTTTGTCTTTCTTTCTATTATTAACAACTATCCATTCTCCTCCCTCCACAGGGTTTGGCTATATGGGGATGGATATTTTTAAAGATTTTTCTTGTTGAAGTGCTTGCTCTGGTACACACATGCCTTGTCTTTCTACAAGAGTTTAGGCTGCTAGATTTGGTCTTATTTATTCACTTTTCTTTGGCCTCTCTTGAACCACCACAGCACCCCATTCTTGCCCTGTTCTTCATAGCTAAGGGTCTTATTTACTTGATTTTACTTCTTTGCTTCCAAATGGGTGTCGGATTTCATTCCCTCATTATCACTTCCTCTATCATTTACTATTAGTATCATATTATGTTAAATTTTAAAGTTTTTCCACCATGATCCATGTTTCTTAAATTTGAAGCTAGGACAATCATTAACCAGGGGCCCTATTTTGAAACATCCCCTACATCTAAAGGGTATCCCTTCATAGTCTAATGATTGCATCCATTTTTTCCCCCATTCTTAGTTCTATTTGAGTAGGAAAATCTTTAGCACAATCCATATAAGCCAAAATCTAGGGATAGGTGGTATGCCCCTTTTCATTAGTCATTTTCTCAGCAGCCCAAAATTTACTTAATGTATTTCCAATGGCCTAAAAAACTAAATCATCCCAAAACTGTAATGGAAGATTTGGAAAAATTACCCACATTGGTTCAATATTACAAGTTTCTATCTAAACATTAAAATCAGGGTGCCAGGGTTTAACCAACAAATTATGATTATCCAAGTTCCAAACATCTTTAAACATAGCCTCTTTATTTGCTATTGAGTCAAAAATTAAGAGAGAAAAGCCTCTAGCACAGGGATAGATCTGAATCTTACCTTCAACCAGCGCTTACCATTGGGATGGAATCCACTCATTCAATGTTGTCAGAGTTGGCCATAGCCCTTCAAATTTACAAATCAGGGCTTGTGAAATTAACCATTCTTCCCTTTTAGCTATCACGGCAATCTCTTGCTTATCAAAAGAAAGGATTGGAATTTCCTTTGCTAGACTCACAGGGAGACTTTTGTATCCTCTCACAGCTTCAGAAAATGATTTTCCCCTCGATTTAGATTGAGTCTTGACCTCCCAAAGCATGGGATCCGTCCTCCCCTATTTCCAACCTCCTGCAAACCCTACATTTGCTTCATCTTGCAATGTTTGTGTTTCCTGCACATTTTGTGGAGATTGTCGATCATTCGATGCCCCTTCGTTGCACAGAGCAGCACCGGCCGCCACTCTCCCTCCACCTGTTTCTACAATGCATGAGGTTTTGTTATCGGACACCTCCCCTCCGTCTTCCGATCCTCTGATCTGCAGCTTACACGTCTTAGCGACCTGTGATGCTACCGCTGCTAGAAAACCGCCGCCGCATATCTCTTCATCGCGATTAAGACTTTGCGATGCAAAAGCACCGTCGCCGCAAATCTCTGCATCTCGATTAGGGTTTCACTCTTTTAAAAAAAAAAAAAAAAATTATTATAATATATATTATTGATGAAATCAATATTCTCTATAAAACAATTTTAACACATAAGTATTTAAGTTATTGATTAATATGTATTTCTAAAATAATTTCAACTATTTAAAGGCCTCACAAAAACATATATAATTACACTATGCACACTATTTATCGCAGGCCCCAAATCTTATTTTTGTTTCATTAAAATTTAGATATTACAACTATTGAAGAGTAAGGAAGAGAAATATATCTATGCTGCAAATCTAATACTAAAGCGTCGAGTCAAAATATTGTACATTCAATATTACGTCTTTGAAGGGTGGAACAACCATGATAAGAAAATAATATATTATTAAGTGGCAGGTGGATGATAAAACAAATATTCAAACTCCTTTCGAAGTTAGAAGTTCTTTATAAATAAAATATGGACACTGATTTGTTTTAAGCATAAAAAAGAAAAGAAAAAGTTTTAGACAAACACCCATCCTTATCTTCACGAGTTGAAGATTTCACGTGACGTAACGGAGAGCTGGAGGGTTTGACTTCCAAAGCCGAACTCGATTTTGGTTATTAATAAAGCTTAATCTAATTAATATTTTTTGATGTACAACTTCTTTAATTTATTAATAAATATTTGTGTAATTCATATTTTTAGATTTCTAATATTTTAATTTTTCTCTATATAATTTTATTTATTTTCTGGGGTGGGGGAAGGCGAGGGGCCGAGAGAGGATTTAAACATATAAAATTAGGAAAAAAATATTTTTGATTAATATTTTAATATTATTTTTGATAATATTTTTTATATTTATTAATTTGTATTTTCAAATTATATATATATATATATATATATATATATATATATATATATATGAAATATACAATACAATTTAATAATGTTTAATTAATAAGTAGAACAACAAATATATTAAAGTAGAGGTATAAAGATGGTGTATCTTTATGTATATTTTTGTAGAAGTTTTATCACAAAAAGCAAAAAATCTATAAACAAGTACTTGGATTCTAAATGATTATCACAAAAAAATTGAATATAATTGGAGAACATTTCCAAGACTATATGCTTCATTCCAGACAAGTGTCTAGAGAATAAAATTCTAATCATGATAATTTGTCTAAAATAGAAATCTGAATTTTTTGTTTTGTTCACCTAGTTTCACTCTTAATTTCTCTACCTTTAGTTTGCACACTATGGTTCTTGTGTACCAATAATATATAAATATTTGACTTAGATTGTGGTCCTACATTAGGATTTGAGTAGCTAGTATCCACTAGCTAATACTTTAATAGCCCAACCATGTAAAGTTACACAATGAAATTGTTAGGAACCTTAGAACAATAGAATATATCTTTCATGTATCAACAATAATATATGGTTAATAATAGATATGTAATATATGATCAAATGAACTACAACACATGTTTATTTTTGCATGAATTTAAATTCAAATTCAGAAATGTCAACATGTGTGTCAACTTCCAAGGCTAGAAGTAAGAAAATTAAAAAGGGGCAAACAGGGTAATTAGGTTAAAGGAGGATGAGAATAACACTTTAAAGAACATATAATATTCTTCAGATAGACTATCAGTTATGTAAAATACAATCTAAATAGGGAGATTGAAGATAAGAAAAGGGACAAATGAAGGTTTTCTTACAAGACATAAGAATGGATCTTCAAGCTTCAGAAGTTAACCATAACGAATCAATATCAGTTGACTTGAACCCAAATATATATACATAGACATAAAATATATGCTAAAGAGTTAGTAATTTTTTCTCCATTTTAAGGTTTATGTTTAGCTTGAAGTAGATGACTTATGTATGCATCTCAAATTAGAACCTATAAAGGATGCGTAAAGGTATATTGTTGATATAGATGAATGGGGGCTAGGTCAATGAGTCTTATAACCTGTAAAACCATTTTTTCTACACATATGTAGGTGAACTAAAAAAATAATAAATGTTGAATTCATGTAGAAATAAATGTTACAAGATTTTTTTTAAAAATCTAATATGCAACAAAATTTCCATGGGTCAATCATATCTCAAAAGAGGTAGAAGATGGAATAGGATTGAAGCCCTCTATGTCATCTAGTGATAGGCCTCCCCATCTAAATGAATATTCAAAACTCAGACATTGAGTAGTAAAATTTGGGAATCAAATTTGGAATCCTATAATCACTTATTTAGAACATCCAATTTCATAAAAATGAGTATGTTGAGTCCCATACCCCTTTGTGTCTAGTATGAAATGGAAGGACCCTTAGGCCTATCATACCATCAAAGGAAATATTGATAATGAGGAATTTAGTATATGATATTCTCCCCCTTTTAGTTGTGGGGTGAATATAAAAAACTCATGTATCAAAAGAAATAAATTATTCATGTAACATTAAACTATATCAAATTATACCTTATAGTGACATAGTGTGTAAAAATATAACATTTAGAAAACATATAGTAAGGATACATTGCCTGATGTTTACAATAAGTAGTTACATAGTAGTATGGACATGAAAATTCATGTCTTTATTAGTTTTTTATCCATAATATATAGCAACTAAGATCACAAATAGTGGTGTGTTACTCCTAATAGATCCTTCAAGTATGCATATGATATATGTGGATCATGATTACATGGTGGAGATGCAATCAAATTATTGGTGTGTGGTAAGGATTGTGTAAATACAACAATAGTATATGAATCACGGTTATGAATAACATGCTAGGGACACATGCAGAGTAAACGTAATAACCTACAAATGGTAAACTATACATTAGAAATATTATAGTGCAAGAATATAAATAATACACCAAGGATTAAAAAATGATCTAATGAATGTGGAAGGTACAACACAGATATATGCATAGTACACATGATAAGGAACACAAAAGACACATCAAGCACCAAAATCATATCAAACACATAAATATGGTAATGAACATGCAGAAAGGAACATTATCCATGCAAGAATGGTAAACACATGATAAGGAGCATATATGAGACATCATGCACCAAAAACACATTAGTCGTGCAAACTTGTAAACAATATAAAAAATAGTATTATGCACTAGAAATCAAATCATAAACATAAGAGGAATGGAAGACACATTTGGTACATAAGTAACATGATAGAGTAAATAAAACTAGTAGAAACATGAATGAACACAACAACAACCATAAAGGGCATAACACTTACATAAGCACAATGGACATGATAATGATCATAGATAACAAATGCATATAAATAATGAGCTATATATCAATCATATAAAATAATTTTAGACATTAGAGTACGTAAATCATATGTAGAAACCATATTCAAAATAAAATCATGAAATGCATTCTATCATGGAAATAGTAAATGGCTTGAATTTTGAAAATAGTGCATCATATAATTAAAGTGTTAGGAGTAGAATTTTATTAGAAATTGTATATAAAAGTAAAGGAAATATTAGTTTATATAGGAACAAATATATAACCCATAAATCCTATAAATAAGTATGGATTAGTGTGGAAATATGGAATGAAGCACATTATTTTTATCAATCTTATGAAGTTAAAACTTTATAGTCATGTGGTGATGGGTCTCCAATTCTACAATAATGAATATATTTAGTCACATACCTCTTTATCTCCATTATGTAGTGGAAGTCTCGTTGGGTTTTTCAGACTCTCAAAGGAAAGCATAGCCATGAAGAGTGTAGTACATGATCTATGTGCCTTTTTGAGATGGGTGAGCATGTGTAGCTTGTATATCAAAATAAAAATATTAGATGTAACACTACTATACAATTCAAATGACACCTTATAATATATATAATATAAATATATAAATTGTTGAAAATATATACTAAAATATGATGATTTAAATAATAAGACAATAGTAAAAAATATAGAAAATTATAGTAGTAATTGGTTAGTTCACACGATATAACAATGAATACTATAAATAATGGGATATTATCTTTAATAGATATTTAAATTATGTATATAATTTTTTTAACAATTACATGATTAAAATGTAATCACATTAGATGTATAATAAAAATTATGAGAAAATAATAATATAAAAATCAAGTTTTTAAAAAATATGCTAAAAACATATATAAAAATAAACATAATAAAATATACAAAATATGCCTCAAACATAATATAAAAGATATAGAAAATATATCATGAAAAACACATCAAACATATAAAAATTATGAGTACAATATATATGAACTCTTATAAACCATCATAATTTGTATCTTCATATTCCTTTCATTATTATTTTTTATTTTCCAGGTTTTCTTTTCAAGTGATCATAAATATATTTAATTTTTCACATCATTTTATTTATCTTCTACGCATCATCATAATTAGATATGTGCTTATTTTTCATATTCAACTAGATCTATAATTACTTTATGAATTTATTTTGTCCTAATGAAAATGTTGTTTTTTTTCGTTTCTGTCTAAATTTATTAGGGGTGGTTTTCCTTTCGAATAGAGTGAACATTTTGAGAATCAAGAAGTTTTTTTTAAGAGTGTAGAGGCACTTTTTGGTGACCGAAGAAAACATAATTTGTTGTTGAAATTTCAATTTGACAAGTACTAAGGTATGGCTGCATTAATATGTAGTGTGAAAGCTAAAGATAGCATTGATGCTACTTATGAGATTACATGTCTCGATGGATATAATATTTATGTATCTCTTCCTTTAAAGATGAGGTTTAGTACCTATGTTCATGTGGAGACGTTAATCACATGGTTGACATGGTTTAGAAGAATGATAGCATATATCATGATGGAACCGGCGTTGGAAGAGAATCATGAAGCTTCAAATCCTGGGCTCTTCAAAATTTAATTGTGGGAATGTATGTGGCTTAACGTTTCCAGTTGGTCTATTTATTGGAAAATGGTATTTGGACGCCATTGGGTATTTCTTTTATGTCCTACAAAAAAGAGTTCATAATATTTATGGGATGGCATAAAAATAAAATTGAACGAGATTTTCCAACAGATTTTTCATGTGGGTAAGGATTTTAAGCAATCTAGAAGTTTGAAGTCTAATATTAGTACTATTTTTTTAAAAATGTATTATAGTTATGTTGTGAGGGCTTTAAATTGTATTGAAAATTGTGCCAAACATTTTTTAAAAATTTGAGTGTCAAAAAAATTAATAATATTTGATAAATTTTAATTAAAATTATTCAATTATTTTATTAAATATAAAAGTTAAAATTAAATGTTATCTTAAATTTTTAATTTCAGATATTTGAATTAGAGGATACAAATGATATTAAACAAATGAATAAAATAAAATTGTATTATACATTACTTTTTAATTATATCAATTTCAAAATTGTAAGGAAATAAAAAATTATTTTAATTTTCATATAAGTAAAATTTGAATTTATTTAATATATGTAACTAAATAAACGGAGTAAATATTTTATTATAATAAATATATAATTTAAGTGAAGTTTAATTTAGTATATATATTTTTAAATATGTAATAATTAGAAATAAATTTATTCTAAGTAAAGATTAAATTTGATTATATTAATATTTTTTATATTAATTTAAAGTTATATATATATATATATATATATATATTTAAAAAAAAAATATTTCAGGGTGTAACAACAACAATAACAACAATAAAAACAAAGTTTTGATAAAAAATAATAAGAAAAAAGGGATTTTATCTCTTGAAACAAAAGGATTTTAGCTGTAGATCCAACTAAGAGTGTCAAAAGAGGTTTAAGGAAGAATACATGGAGGCGATAAAAATATATAAAAAGCTAAGCAATCACACAATCACAATGCCAACCGACTAGATATAAATGACAAGACCAAAAAATTAAAGCCCAAAATATTCACATAAAAAATTACAAATCAAAAATAGAAATTACATCCCAAAGTAGTTCAAGAGTGTATGAAGGAAGCACCACCATGGAACAATTCAGTGAATGAAGAAAAATGCGAATACTAGAAGCCTTGGTCATCAACAACTTGAAAAACTTTGGAAACATTTAAACCCAAGAATGAATTCATTGATTTTCAAACCTCCTCAAACATAATTGATTCAAGAAGAAAAAGTATGGAGGAAATCTTGAGACAACAAAAAAATCTCAAAATTAAAACACTAATTATTTCAATGATATTTTAAAGATGGGGAGCCAAGAGAAGCCAAGTACTAAAAAAGATTAGATGATAATTGTAATCGAAACAAATCTTTTAAAATTAATTCTTTGCATTCTTGTCAAAGAGGATAAACTTTAAATAGCCAATATTTATTAAGGGAAAGGTGAAGAGCTCCATTTTTAGCCAATAAATTTGTTAGAGAGTTAGTCTCAAGATATTTATGACAGAGAGAAATATCCTTAAAAAATAAATGACATGGAGGATATCTTCAATGATTGAATTATGCTGCCAATGAATATTTCTTATGGATTTAAAAATTTTTATAATCAAGAGATAATCACTTTTCACTCTAAATTTTTTTCCTGAAATTAAATTCAATAATGGTTCTCAAACCTATAAGAAGAGGTAGTGCTTTATTCTAACTTTTTAAAGTCCATATTATTTTGAAGGCATACTAGGATATCCTTTATGGTAGAATATCTGAAAGGATGCATCCACATATATAAATATCTATACTACTTTTTGATGCCGCACCAAAATTTAGCTTAATATAATTATTGCTTGGGAGATTCCAAGAAGAAATTAACCTTTTGGTTAGATCAGATTAAACCCAAATCTAATAGTTGGTGGTGGTACCAGCCCCAGGCATAATGGGAGGTCCAGGTCTCCCCTTGGATATCAAAATATAAATCATAAATAATTCACTAGGATAGTAGAGATAGATCCCAAAGTAGACACAAAATCAAAAGAACTAAAAATGACCATAGGATCGCAAGAGGAACCTAACATAAAAAAAACAACAATCCCATAATAAACTAGTATGGAGCTAGCCTAGACAGAAGATTAGAGGCCCAAGACTCAAAATCATTTGATTTTGACTGGATTGAGAACTAGAAAACAACTATTGCATTTTACTGGTAAGGTAACTAATTGATTTTAACTGGACCAAAAACTAGCATGGACTAAGAGAGTCAGAGAAACATGTCTCATAAGTGCTAACAAATAAATCTTCATTGGATCGAGAACTAGGCTAAATACAGAAGGAGATCTAGGTCTCCAAAAAACCTTCAAGGTCCCCTAAGGACCCATACTCTGATTGATGCCAAAGGAGAAAACATGTACCAATTTTATATGGGTCAATATCCATTTTGGACTAAAAAGAGCATGAAGCCCATATCACTAAAATAACCCTTTTGATCCCCTAGGGGGCCCATTATTTCAAAAATAACCACATTTTACTCATGCAATACCTAGTTAGTTATAGCTAGACTAAAAACTAGCTTAGGAAGATGAAGCATGAGGCCCAAGTCTCAAAATAAACCTTCTAGGTCCTAAGGGGACCAAAGTCATAATTTTTACTATATCGAAGACCATCCTAGACATAAATGGAGGTCTAGGTGTCCATTGAAGGAGCCAGGTAGACCCATCCCAAGTGGTACCACTTAACCCAATGGTTAGAAATGTTCCAACAAGAATCTAACCAATGGTCTGACTCCCAAAAAGGTGGTAATAATTTAAATTTTAAAATGAAGAGCCATTGGCTTGAAAAACCTTTCCCTACTGATGTAATCACCTACATCATCATCTTTCCAAAATTAGAGCAGCTTAGATCTAATATTATCTCATGTAATGGTGGTTGGTCAAGGACCAATATTCTTTTTAATGATCTCTGTATGAAACTAACAAGAACCAAATAGACCCTAGGTCTATACCTGTGGAATCAAAATAAACAAGAAGAACTAAACCATTGAGGCACGCCCTTTGAAGATAGGCTATTGAAAAATGATCCAGCCATTTACTTAAAGGCAACAAATACCAAGCGGATTCACCTAACTGCCCCTTTTTTACCCATTTGACAAAATCCCAAAGTAGGGCCACAAATTCCTCACCCAAGAACTCGTAAAATCCAAAACAAGATTAGTGAAGGTCCACCTTAGCATTCCTTTATTGAAAAATCAATCAGAAGGAAAACATCCCGTATTTCTTTTCGAAAAAAAACATCCAAGATATTTCCCAACACCTTTTCTCTAGGTTTTTTCACTTAACTCTTCTCATCTCTGGGTCTTAATAGAGCATTTGAACTTATCTAAATCCAACAAAGAGGGCCAAGTACCTCCACAAGACCAAAAGCTTTCAATAATCCTCAACCTCTTTTTTTGGCTCTTGTCTTGTTTTAAAAGCTTCACTAGTAAAAGCTGAGGAACTATCTTTCCCAATAGTATTATAAGGATGCAAACAATAGGAATCTGTAATGAATCCAAATAGGGCACTTAAATGACACAACTAAGGTTGACCATAGGTTTGACAGTGTCTCTTAGGATAGAATCAAGGCTTGTAAACCTCACCCAATAGAAAACAAGTCTAGGCCTCTCTAAGTCCCCCTTGAAGAAAGCCTCAAATAGGAGCATTAACCCCAAAGGCCCATCCAATGCTTCATTCACTAAGTTTAGAAGCACAAACTTAACCTTAAACGACCCACAAACTCATGTTGATCTAGATATGGATTAACATCCTCTCCCTGATCCTCTTCCTACTTAGGGTCCTGATTCAAATTTCTACTCTTGCTCTTATTTTCACTCCACTCCATAGTTAATGTATGGTATCTTAGAATAAAAGGTAGTAACTAAACAACAACTATGGTTTCCTTGACAACACATACAAAAATCAACAAGGAACACATAATACCAAATGGCCCAAGAGGGAGGCCGAGAGGAGTGTCTCTTGAGCCAAGGAAGAGGCAAGCCCATTAATAAAGACAACACCCCCAAAACTAGATCTAAACAAGTGGGTCCCCAAAATACCTAACATGGCCTAGGATGACTCAATCACTCTCAGGGAGAGCCTATCTAACACTGAGATGTGGATTCACAATCATCTCCCCCCAAAAGAGTAAACCAAAAAGTCTTGACAAACACATTACTAGTAGAAGAGAAAATTGAAACATCTAGACATAGGGTAGAACATGTCCACCCATAATCTTCCATTACAGGACCCCAGCCAAAAGTGGAACATAACTCCACTATTTTTCCACAAAACCTTCCAAAATCCCTCCTGGGTCATTATCTTCATCCTCTTCCTCACTTCCTTCCTTGGACATCCCTTGAATACCAGAATCCTACCCAAAAAAATTGAAAAAAGACCGTTGCAGAGACCTTTGCTCTCCTCACCCATCGTTGAAAATTGAAAATGTTGAAAAAAGTTGAAGTGAAGAGGAAAATTAACCTTTTGTTGATTTGAGGAGGAAGGTTGAACTTTTTTTCCAATAAATTTAATTTTAAGAGATTATGACAATCCTCTCTTATGATTTTATTTTTAGGAGGCGAAACTTTAGCCTTGAAAACCTCTTTAAGTAGTGTCTAGATTTAAATGTAAGGATTAGTTTAAAGAGGAACAGGTTCTTGAAGAATCCACTGTTTATTTCTTTTCGTAAGATCCTAATGATCAAGGATAGGCCATAGCCCAAATAATTCTAACTTGATCCCCTCCCTTTTTTGATCATTTAATCAATGCTTTATTCATAGAAGGTTTTTCTACCGAATGTTAGTTCATTTTTTTAAAGAACTAAGACCAAATTCTCTAAGAAAATTTACAACAAAGGAGGACGTGGTTCGATGTTTCATAAATATTATTATAAAAGAAGCATAAAAAAAGCTCGTGAAAATCAAATCTTTGAAACCTATCCCAAAAAAGAGATTTATTCTTTATAATAAACCACATATTTACGTTAACTTTAGGAAGTCCCAAAGAGATCTATATTTTTTTCTGTAAGCCAAAATATATATTAATATGAGAGATTTAACTTATTATAGCCAAGCTTCACTGAAAATTTGTTAGAAGAATCTCCATTCATTTAAAACCATCAATCTCCTTTGAACTACTAATTCTATGATAAGAGTTTGGGAAGAAGATGAAATAAATTATAAAACCAAAAAAATCATTAATTTGGAAATACTTAATTTTTTCATCTTCTTTGAGGACACAATACACTATAAATTTCAACTCATTAATTACAAACCAAAGGTCCCCATAAATTTGAAAAGTACTCTTCTAAAAAAATTAGAAAAAAGAGAATTGCAAGGACGACCCACACTAAACTAATTATCCTTCAAAAACTTAATAGATTTACTATACTTTAGAAATTTTAGATATGAAAGCCATACATCCAATGTTCCGTATTTAAAATACGGAGAGATTCTTCTATGTTATCAAGATATATTTTTTGAAACAAGAATCTCCAAATGTTGTCTTTATCCTCATAGATTTTCCATTGAAAAGGCAAATTGAAAAATGAAAAGCTACAGAAATTGAAGGCATTGAACGAACTTCAAACACACAAAAAAACACCTTAAATAGATCAACGATGAAAATCTACAGGTGAAATTCACGTATCACTATGTTTTAAAAACATTTACAGCCGTTACAAGCACCAGATCTTTCCGATTTTTGTCTCAAATAGGTTTCAAACTTGCCCTTTGGTATCCTGTTTTTGCAATTGACTTCATTCAGATGACAAGACGCAGGGAAGCACCAGTCCCCAATTTATAATAATGCATACATTATTGTGGGAACGCAAGAGGAACTCCTCCAGCAGTTGCCGTGCACTTTGAGCATCTCTTTTTCCTTGGCTTTGGTATTGGGCGTGCAGTCTACTTGCAGCAGCATGCACAGCTTGATCACAGTCCCTACTTGCAACATCTCATTCATAACACGCTGAGACGGAGAGAATTTGCAAAGCGACCAAAGGATCCGAACCGCTTTCTCAGTAGCAAATTCGGAGATCCTAAATATTTTTTTAGAGATTGCAGGGATGCCCATGACGTGGTCGGCGATTGCAGCCCTCCCTTCTGCACATCCACACAATATTTCAAGAAGAAATAACATCCTCTCGCAGGTGCTTCTTCTGTCGGACGTCTGCTCAGGAAGCGATTGGATCAATACAGAAACTGCGCCTGCCTCTATACTTTTGATTGTGCTGCATCTGCTGTTTAAGGTAATTGAGGTTAATACCTGGAGAGAGGCCACAGTAGCCTGGTGGCACACTTCCTCCGTCAACAGCTCCAGAAACCTTTCGATTAATTCATCGTTGCCGTTCATCACAAACCTCTCCACACCTTTCCTTGAGATGGTCTTTAAATGCATAGCAGCATGAAACCGGGCGTTAGAGGTGCCCCTCTTGAGAATGGAGGCCATGGACGCCAGACACTTGGCGGTAGCGAGGGACTCTACCGTCTCGTCGGGCAAGGGAAGAGAATAGAGAATCCCCAGCGCTTCCTCGCATGCAACGGCAAATTCGTAGGAGCAACCGGCTTCATCAGTTTCGGCGGATTGGCTTTCAATAATGGATATGAGTGTAGCCGGTACGACGGACGAGGCGATGCACCGCCTGTTGGTCTCGCTCTCGGCGGCAACAGACCTGAGTTTCTTCAACACGTTCACTTGAAACGGCGCGGCGGGCAGCCCTGGATGTCCCTGAGCAACTGATTGAGATGATCGGTGTCGAGGGGTGTGGGGATGCGTTGGACGCTGGGCGCAGAGCAGTTTGCGATGCACCAGTCTTGAATGAGCCGCCGTAGGGTGTGGTTGGGTGTCAGCTCCTGATTTTCCAGGACTTGCATCGTAGCCGGGCAGGTTTTCTTCCCGAACGTATACATCCATTTCTCAATGCTCTCCCTGTCGTAGGTGACGCCCGTGCAAACTGTTACGGGGTCTCTCATGAGCTGCATTGATATCGAGCACAAAAAATACGATGGAGTTTCTCTCTCCGGATCCATCCTTCCAGCCCTGCAAATAAGTCAAAGTAGTAGTTAATTGTTGGATGCTCTAAGAGGGAAGAATTCACACGATAAATGAATTTGTGGTTGGGAACAACCTGGACCTGTATATATAGCAAAATGATGACCAGGAAAAGAACTGCAGCGATGTGAAAGGGAAAGCGGATATTTCGCTTATGAACCCTAAAATTTTAGCTGTAATCAACGCGCTTGGTAAAACAAAACAGAATCCTGCCTTCAAGAGGATAAACTCTGTTTTAGAGAAGGTAAAAATCTTTGTTAAGTGGTGGTGACTAATAGATAAGCCCGTGGTTAATCATGACTGCCGGTGAGCAAAGGTGGAATTTGAGGTTCAACGTTACACGTCGCCGCCAATCCCCCCCGCCAAAAAAGGCGACGGTCTATAAAATTTAATTTGCCGTGCACGTCAAAATAATATTTTATATATTATTTATTAATTATTATTATATATATATATATATATATATATATATATATAAATAATCTAAAATTTATAATTTAAATAAATATTTTATATGTTATGAAGAAGTCTTTTTCTAAAATTTTTAATGAAATGGCTTTAGATTTCTTTAGTAGTTATTATGTAAATTTTTAATTTGATTATAAATATAATATGTTTATGTCGATAGGGGTTTATTTATTGGGTTTAGTTTTGTCTTATGTTTTCAATTAACGGTTCATATTCGTTGTTGGAAAATGAATACAATCAGATTCCTTTGTGTCGGATGTATGTCATGCATTAGTATTGTCATGTTGCATTGTTGAATGGTGGTCAACGGAGATATGTTGGTTCCCCAGTGACATAGTGGTAGACATTGAAAGGGGAGTTTTCAAAAAGATGAATGAATGATAGTGGTACTTTTTTCTATTGATAACAATTCTATTATGCAAATATTTATATTCCTACATTATATGTCATTAATTTTTTTTGTTCTATTTTAATGTGTGCATAAGAATTCAAAGGTTCATTTGATGTGTTATTAATCCAAAGAATTATTGGTATTAACAATAATGTTAAAAAAATCAATATATAGATGAGGTCATAATTTATGAGAGAAAATTTTATATCGCATTGAGAGTATACAGAGATAATTTTTTTTTTTTTTTTGGGTTGTGTAACTCTTTTTTCCATGGTCATACATTGATATTCCGTAAAATGTAGATAATGTGTTTTGCTTTTGTTTTGCTGTATTTTGTCTTCTCAATTTATTTTTGTGATAAAGAAATATTGGTTCGATTCCTTTGTTTCATTGTCTCTACATTAAAATAATGTTGGAGCATAGGAAAATATAGTGGAATCATATTATCGAGATGGTTTTTTTAATTTAGTTTATACTTTGATCCATTATATGTCGCATTCTGAATTCAAAGATCAAGATTTGCATATTAGGTAATGTAATTTGTTTCACTATATTTACCCTGTATCATAGAATGTGTGTGCATAAACCTCTTTTCCATATCCATTCTATAATATTTCATGGAGTGTAGAGAATGTGTATTACTTTGTGTTTTAATATATTGGCCTGCTGTTACAATCTCTCAACCTGTGTAAGAGTGGCATACATGAAAAATTGTAATGGCCAGTTCAATATATATAAAACATGGACTTTAGATTTTTTTTGGTCATCGGGCTATAGAAAAATAATTGTTGATGCAAAGCTTCAAGTGCTCCAACTCCTATCACCCCATATCCTCCTTGTCTCTATTGTTCACCATAGAGTCTAATTACTTCATCTTATGATTTGCATAGAGTGTTGACTGTTAATTTATTGGACTGCTTTGCATGGTTTGCATCTAAGATCTTGGGAACTTTTAAGTATTATTGGGTATATGCAAGATGATTTCCACATTGGTGTTTTCACTAGTGTGTAGGTTGAGGTTTGATTAGTATGCATATTATCTCTTTTATATTGTGATTTCAAAAGGTAATGAAATGTATGCATGTTTTATGTTTGGTTCTTCATGTATTTCATTTGATAAATTGTGTACAACTCAGCTCTCAGGGGCAACCAAATATCTAAAACATGGACAAAGATTTTCCCTTTGATACCCTTTTTTGGTTGCCTTCAAAAACACAGATAAGGAGGTAAATTCCTATACTTAAAAAAAACTCTTGTTTTGCACTTGTATAAACTCAAGATCTTTGATGTAATATTTACCATTTTATTATTAGACTTTTATGATTAGCAACTTGTTACCATGTCCTTTTTTTATATACTTTATTTATAATACTAAAATATTAAATAGTTTCTGAGTTGAGAAACGTGATTTTTGGGTAGAAAGTGTGTGAAAAATGTCTAATCTACTTTATGATCTCAACATTTCTTCAGAAAAGCTAAGTCTACCATTTTCTTTGCCATTGTGTTCCTTAGCTTCTCTATAAGTTTAGGTTTTGCATGTGTCTCTCCCATGAAGGGTATATAATAAAATATTTTATGTTTTCACAATCCATAAGTTTGAACAGGGTGATTCCTAGGTAGAAACTGTGTGCATAATTTTTTGATTGAAAATTATACACACAGCTTATACCTATAAATCACCCTGCTCAAGTTTATGCACTTTGAAAACATAAAACTTCTTAGTTTCTAAGTTCTTTGTTTTTGAATTTGCTTATATTTTTCATTTATATTGATTAGAGTATTTTATCCTTGTGATTTATAGTCATTCATTCATCTTTAAATGATAATGAATGTAATTTTCTTTTTGACTTTACTTATATTTTTCATTCTTATTGGTTAATGTATTTTATCGTCGTTCTATTTAGTCTTTCTTTCATCTATAGATTACAATGAATGCAATTTTATTTTCATATGTATTTCTATCTTCCTCATTTCTATTGAATTTATTGACATTTGAATGTTCAAGTTTCATGTCAAAGTTTAAGATCTGTAGTTGTATGCTTCTTTGTGCCAAGGTATATACACATAGATCTAACTTCTCTTTATAACATTTAAAAATGGGGTTTTCTTCTTTTACTCTAAATTCCTAGGTCACATGAGTGATGCCTTAGTTATTATATTGTTGGTGTAAGTTTTATAGGGCATATATACAATGTTGGTTCCTCCCCCCACAATTTTTTTTAAAAACTTATAAGACTTGTTTGATTCTTAAGGCTCACTAATTAAAAATCAAGATGTTTGTTATTAATAAAAATTATCAAAGTCAGTTTATTTCTTATTTACTAGTTTTGTGGTTATCATCACCAATTTGTTGTGTTGTCTTATAATAGATTGGTATCCATCAACTTACTAATTGATGCTCTTAAATATCTAAACTACATTATTTTATCCAATACTAAAAGTATATAATAGTCTTAATTTTAAAAATTATAAACCAACTATAATAGAACTATTAGCTTATGCATTGACATGTCTATGTTATTTCTAAAAACATTTCAAAAGATTAGAGGTTGATGGATAATAATTAGAATGTTCAATTATTAACAAGCTAATTATCTACATTCATGGCCATATAGAATATAGTAGATAATTATACATGCATTTTATTTATTTATATCATCACATAAGATAATTTATTATTTGATTGGATTAAATTTCATACACACACTCACACTCACTCCTCTAGGTTCACATGTACAGTCAAATTATATATTATTAATTTATAATCTATGTTGTTTTGAATTTATTTATGTTGAGTGATTATTAATTATTTATATGTTTTTATTTCCTATATACCTCTACCTCTAGTTTTAAATGAGGTGATCATGGATAGTAAGCATATTAAATATACATTAAAGTTGGTTTTATTTATCATAACTATTAGAATTTATAAAATTGAATCTATATAAAAAAGTTATTAAAATTTAAAACCAAAATTTTAATGTTTTAGGTGTAAATTTGTATCTCATTATTGAGAAAAAGATGAGTTGTTAATAGTTGCTAGGTAATATTGTTTTTGCCTCTATGAAATAATTTCTATAGGGATCTATGGCAATTCAATACAATTTGCATTGTAACTAAAAATTAAAGCAATTTATTAATGTGTCAATTGTATATATCATTTTAATATTATTTTCATCGTTAGCCATAAACATTGATTAATTTGGCCCTCTTTCCCCAATCAAATTGCTTATTTATTTCATCAACTAGAATAAATGTTAATGTTTCTAATGTGAAATTTGTATGTTGTATAATAAATTTTGGTTGCATACAATGAATAAAGTTGGCTCCTCTTCGGTACATTTTTTTATATTAAAAGTAAACAATGAATAATTCTTGTAAATTATGTGTAGTAAAAAATTTATATTGAATTTAATTTCTTGACAGATTACAGTTCTCCATTTCTTATCACATTTAACATGCATCTTTTTTAACAATATTTAATTTCTTAAATTTTTTGAGAAAGTAAATGTTACTCGAACTCAGACTAAGATGACACCCATTAGAAGCTATTTGTATCTCCAAGCTCGATGGGTATGAATCAATGGACATATGTTAGATTACTTAAATCAAATTAAAAAATATATTTTATTCATTAGAAGAAAAAATATAAAAAATGCTTGTCATGTAAAGAATAAGTAGTGATAGATGCAACAATAATATTTATAGAGCTTTTCCACTCTTACAGCTTGGTTTACTCACTTGTTTTCTTTTTTGAAGGGCATGTCCTACATTTCCCTTACTATCGACACATCTTGAAAATTGTGCTAATCCTTTTAAATGTGTGTAGTTGAAAATTACCTTGACACCTATTACTGCTCTAGTCCACTATACCACTACCCTTGTCAGGTATGTTTTTGTTTCACTTTTATGTATAATTATGGTATAATTTTTTTACCTTAGTTTATTGGGTGAATAACCCTTAGTAAGTAAAATTAGGCAATATGCATAGAATAAAAATAATAAATAAAAAAAAATGTTTATTAAAACTTAGGGGTCATTGTTAGAGAGTTGCATATCCAAAAAAAGGGATTTTAGAAAATCCTTAATATTTAACCACCATTATGGAAATTTTTTTAGGGTTTATTAATTAGGAGTTAGATATCAAGATAAAAAATTGAAACTTGGACATATAATGGCAAATAAACTAGAATTAATCCTTTTTTTATAAAATTGAAAGAGAATAGTATAAAAGAATACCAACTACACCTTAATACAACAACATCGCTTAGTTTTATGATCCCATATGTTGCCATCAATATCACCAATAGTTGATTAATGTCCCTCTGAGAGTCAGGGAATAAGGAAGGCTTGAATTTGAGCCTCTAACCCTATCTTAGAACTATATTTCATGGTAGAAACATGAGTTTATCCACATGTATATATATAAATAATATTAACTTATATGCCTTGGTTCATTTATTTATTCAAACTATATTTAGTAATTTCATTTTAAATACGTAGAGTCATTTTCATATATTAAAATTTTACACATAAATATCATGGGTTCTTCTTAGGAGATTTGAATTAAATAGTACATGCCTAGTAAAATCCCAAATTTTTGACACCATAAATTGAAAAATAAAATGATAAAGTATAACCTTAGATCATTAATGTGCAGTCTTCAATTGGTCAAAATAGGTAAAAAAACCACATGCCTTTCCAAAAGTTGTTGAATCAATAGATATAGTGCCACACAAGTTGCCATATTAGAAAAACCTACGAAAGTGTGAAGATAACTAGCGAAAACATCTTATAATAGAGGAAAAATTCCTTTTTTTATAGTTGAATGTAATTAACATAGCTCTAATATGTTATTAATTAGACTGAAATGTGTTAATAGAGGCTAGAATTTGGGTAAAATTATTGGGATCATTTATGATCCAAAGTAATTTCTTAATTAGTTTATTTTAATTATTTGATGGGTTGGTTACCCGTGATTTGGTTTTATTTAACCAACTTCTCGTAATATTTTTAAATGCTTGCATTGTACAAAAATAAATAACTTTTCACATTAAATTTACTAATATATTTTTGTGTTATTTCTTCATCCTGGCCTATAGTGGTATCAAATCCATGTTTTAGAGAAAGCAATGAATATGACAATGAAAGAAGAAACAAAATGTTGAGATTGTATAGTTCAAATACCATTCAAATAACTTGGAATTTCTTGAGGCATTTGTGACATGGTTTTGCCAATATCAATGCTATGAATTCCAAAATATCTGCCTTCTTTTATACCAAAATGGTTGAGGTATTTTTTTTCTATTACTTCTATCAAATCCTTCATAAATTTACCAAGACAAGGAATGGTATAGAAGATTTGATCCTATGACCTTACTTCTACTCTCTCACTTTCTTTTATATTCCTCATCATTTTTTCAGTCTTGGATCATGTGAATTCATTTTCTTTTTTTTTTGTTTATCTATGGAAGAATTAAATTAGAATTCTTCAAATTAGATTTGATTAATAGACTGACTTTGGTAATTTTAGTTTTATATATGGGCTAAGCATATCGTGTATTCCAGATTTACGTGGACTACATGCCTAAAATATAATGGTAAAAAAACCAATAGAGTTTAACATTTGGAGAGAGAAAGCACTATGCAAACTGTATGGTGACCTTATCCTCTAGATGATGGCATAAAATTAAATATAGTGAGTAATAAGTTGTAAGAAGGTAAATAATTCCCTATTAAGCACATAAAATTAACAAGGCCAACTGTAGCATAAATCTATATGGAATTTTTATGGTAGAAGATTTCCCAGGTCAATGGCCTAAATGTTAAAGACTTGAAAAAATATTTGTTTTCATTTGTTTTTTTCTTACTGGGCCCCATAAGGAAGAAATATGCAGATAACTTTTCCTAAAAGTGAAGAAGTTGATGAATATATTTCACATTTGTTTTATATGAAAATAATTTTTATTGTGAAAATTAGAAAAATATAGTTTATTTAGAATATTGTTTCTACATATTCTAAAAATTGCTTGAAGAGAGATTCACAAATGAAATTTGGTTAGTTTCCTGTATAAAAGGTGTTAAGGGTTCAAAACCATTTGAACTTGTCTTTTGATCAAGATTAATATTTTTTAATCTTATTTTATATTGAAAAATTCAAATATTGGAGAAATAAGGCTATAATAGGAGTTATAAGGTGTAATAATTTTTTACAAGTCCTAGGATTCTCTTCTATTTAGAATCTATTTTGAAGGTAAAGGAAAAACCTCCATAGCATTCCATAATATTCAACGTTGTTTGGATAAACACCATGGCTAACATTATGAGCTTAATTTATAAAAATGGACTCTTAACTCCTAAAAATTATAGGGAATGGTCAATAAACATCGAAAATACATTAATTTTGAATGACTTATGATAAGTATTTAAAAAGTGACCAACATTGCCGACTGATGCCACAAAGCTTGAAAATTGTCATAGATGTGACAAGCATGCCATTGCTTTACTAAAATTAACTTACAGTGCACAAGTTATAATTTACATAAAGGCCATCAAGTTCGAAGCTTGAAAAGCATGCAAATCTCTAAAAGACTTATATGATAAACAACCTACCTACAAGAAAATTGACCCTCTTATGTAGTTGCTCAACACTAAACTAATAGATGATGATTATGTTTCATAATATGTGTCACAAATTAATAATTTGAAACAATAATATGGCACTACTAATGGGAAAATTGATGATGAAATGCTCAATTTTTTTTTTTGAATGGCATTAGCCTTAGCTATAGGAACTTTATAAAAAAATTACAACATAGTGATAAGCTTAAAAAATCTGATTTTGATTCCATTTGTGAGTTTCTCACTTAACATGAGTGACAATTTGTAAATAAGAAATAAAAACCTACTAAGGAGGCCTAGTATACCAAAATAAGTAAGCTATTATATGATCACAACAACAAAAATTCTTTGAAGCACTTTTTGAAATAGAAATAATCTCTATGACACACTTTCAAACCTAAGAATCATTCTTTACATATGTATCTTTTTAGTTCTCTGAAGCATAAACATCACTCAGGTTCTCTAAAGCATAGATATAACTCCGGTTCTAAGAAACATCGCCACAAACATTCACATAAACACACGCACAAGCACATGCATTATTCTTCTTGTGGCTATTCTTCCTTTAGTTCCAATGGATGTGAGAAAACATGATAAAATTATGGTGGCATCGAACACCTCTCTATAGAGTGCCCCACCAAAAGGAGGTCCTCTCAACATCAATAGAAGTTAGAAGTAAACTTTGTTGGTCACTCTTCTAGTTCCTCTTCTGGCCATTATTTTGCATATTCTTTTGATAGATGGGATGACTGTGAAGTTTCTTTCTCTACAGATGTTGAATATATATTTTGACATGATAACACACCCATCTTGTGTAAGCTTCTAGGCTCAAGATTGGGATTTGATGTAGTAGCATTTTTTGGGTTGTGTACTTTGCTTCATTGATCGAGTGTTGATATGATCTTTGATGTGGAGAATTTTAATGGTTTTTACTTGGTTGATTTGTTTCATGGATTTTCATCTCTCACATGATAGGGTAAAATATATTGCATCTTGGTTTTATATCAGTCATTGATGATTATGGCATGAGTCAGCACTGTTAGTGCTGAGCAAAGGCTTGTGAGAGATTTTTGCAATTTTTGGGCATCAGTTTGAGATGTGACATAAATAGTACTAGGGAAATCACTTATTATACAAATTTTGTGTGAGGATTTTTGGCATAATTTTCTAGCAAATATTAAATTTTCCAAATGTAGGTTAGCAGGTTAGTTTGTTAGTACATCAATTAATTCTGTTACATTAGGTGATTAGGTGTCTTTAAGTTAATAAGTAGATAACTAATATCTCCTTGTATATAATGACTATTCTGCAAGTAATTTAATCATTCAAAGTTTTAGTTTTTTGATACACTTTGGTATTAGAGTAGCACAACCTAGTTGCTTAAGAAGCAAGCAGCGAAGCATAAAAAGAGATTTACCAAGTCATAGTAGAAGCATCCGATAGAAGTAGCCCATGAAAAGAATAATAAAACATAGGTAGCAATGGAAGGAGCCATAATAAATCCTAAAGTCTGAATGTAGCTAGCAAAAGAAGAGTTCAAAGCCTAAAAGAAATAACACTTTGACATAGTAGTCACGAAGTGGTTGGGAAAGATCAATGTAAGCTTAGATAAATTCTAACAATGCCACCTAGATCAATGCAAGCCTATAGAGTGACATGAAGTGGTAAAGCATGGTGAAGTTTGGAGAAAAATACCAAGTACCATTCATAATAAAAAAGTGTAGTCCATTGACAAAGCACAAATACGTGGAAGGAGAGTCAAGTAGCATCATCCACTATCTGTGTAGAAGATCTATATATGTATGTAAAGGTATAAGTGTGATAAATCCAAGGAAAGAACCAAAGTCTGGAAAAAAGTATTTGTATACATGCCACATAGAGTGTAGAAGCTTGTGTAAAATCAAAACCCAAGAAGTAGATCACACCTAAAGCTTAAGACACTACAATGAGAAGAATGCTTGAAGAACTACCTCAGTCCAAATTTGCCTTCTACCATCCAAACCTACAACTTTAACCACCAAGAAATCAAGTGAAAATTGCAAGCCTACAATGAAAGGCCATTTTTTCAAGGTACATATAGATTTTTTTTTTGAAACTTTATAGCTATAAATCTAGTTTTTCTTGTAATATTTTGCAAAAGTAAAGTAAGAAAACACACAAATATGTCTGCACCCAAGTTGCTATTATCAAATGCCCAGCTCTTGAAAGGGCCAAATTTTACCACTTGGAAGATGAAGATGTGAATGATTCTTCAATTTGAAGAATTATGGGGCATCGTCACTAGAACAGTACCCTGTCCTACCAGACTGAATGAGTAAAATAAGTTTGATAAGTTAGATGTGAAAGCACTCATGCAGATAACTCTTATTATTGTAAATGAATTACAACCACATGTTCATAATGCACAAAAATAGAAGGAGGCATGGGACATTTTGTCCACAATTTATGAGGCAAAAAACCAGACCAAAATTCTACATTTTCAATCTCTTCTTTATACACTCAATAAGAAATCAAGTGAAAAGGTTGGAGAGAAGATCAAGGACAAGATGTTGGTTCTGATCATGTTGAGAGCTTTCCCATCTCAATTTTGCATATTTGTTATGACACTCAACATTACCAAGCAAGTGGTTTCATTCAAATAACTGGTCAATGTGCTTCAAAAAGAGGAAGCAATATAATTTGTGTATGAAGAATTTGAGGACAAAGCCTTGATCTCCAAAAAATGGGTTCTAAAATTCAAGAAAGGACCTCAAAAGTAGCCATAACAACATCAACAATAGTAGATGACTAAGAAGCCTAAGTGGTGGTGTTACATTTGTAAGACCCACATACATGATACTGATCATTGATGGGATAATGCCTTGGCAAAAGGCCAATCCAGTCATGAGGGATCTTACAGTAAATAAGACTCAAATAAATCTAAGAGATGTCCTTGACAATGGAAGCAAAAAGGGCATGTAGTAGCATAAAATCAAGAGAATAGAGAATCTAATGATGAAGTAGTAGAAGAAGTAGCATATGGATCCCATGATGATCTTGTACTAATCTTCCAAACCTTGATAAAAGTGAGCAAAGTTTGGTTAATAGATTTTGGTGCTAGCAAGCACATGACTGGATATAAGGAACTCTTTGATTCACTCACAACTCATCCAACTAGAGATTGAGTTTGAATTGTTGATGATAAAGAGTATGTTGTAAAAGGAATTAGATGTGTCACCATTCCTCTTCGGACAAGATGATATGTTCTCACAAAGGTACTCTATGTCCCTAGTTTGACACCAAATCTCTTATCTATCAATCAATTATTGAATCATAAGATAAAAGTAGAGTTTCTAGTCTAGTAAGGCATTAAAGCATGTCTCATTTCTTGAGAAGGTCAAGTTCTTGCTAAAGCCTTCTTAAAGGATCAGTTATTTGCCTTAGATTTAGTTTCAGGTAGTGAAGTTACACTCACTACCTTTACATTAGAATACACTGCACTTTGGTACTACCATTATGGGCATCTATCTATCAATTCCTTCTTCCAACTCAGTTCTAAGGCAATGGTACATGGAGTTCCTTAGTTTTCCCATTTTCTACCAATATGTTTTGGCTATCTTGTAGGTAAACAACATCAGGTTCCATTTGAGATGAGTTCCTCACATGCCAAGGATTGACTTATTGTGGTGCATATTGATTTGTGTGGACCCATGCCAGCATCCCATCGAGGATTTAGGTACTTTTTGTTTTTTGTTGATGAATTTTCTAGAAAGACTTGGGTGTTATTTGTCAAAAAGAAGAGTGAAGCTCTTACACATTTCAAGACCTTATATCAACATGTTGTTATACAATCTAGGAAGAAACTTCAACTCCTCCACTCAGATCAGATTGAGGGGAGGAATTCACATCAAAAGAGTTCTCAACATTCTTAAAGTAACACGACATCAAGCAGCACATGACTACTCCCTACATGCCTTAATAGATTGGAATAGAAGAATAATGCAATCTCTCAGTCATGGAGATGGCTCGTTAGATGCTATCCACTATAAATTTGATAGCATAATTTTGGAAAGAAGTAGTATAAAAGGATATCTATCTTCTTAATAGAGCACTAGTAAATATCTTACTAGATAAGACACTATAAGAGGTATGGAGTGGTCGTAGACCATCTATTTCTAATCTTTGAGTATTTAGTTGTACTTCTTATATGCATGTTCTAGATAAGAAGAGAAAGAATATTGAACCAAAGACCCTTTAGTGTATTTTCTTGGCATCTAGCATTACCTCTAAATCATACCATCTCATGGATCTTGAGACAAAGAAGATTTATGAAAGTTATGATGTGGTATGTGATGAGTCATCATTTGACTCATTGGCATGGAAAGAGACAGACCAAACCACCTCTCACAGACTCTTCCCATAGTTAGATGATGAGCATGAAGAAGGTGAGCTACAAAAAGGAGAATTGTTCATTGATCTTGGTAATCTACAAGGCAATTTTTCATCAAATCAATATCCATAATGACATCCTAAATGGCTAGATTTCGTAATCAAGGACTCACACCTGAGCTCTCCTCTAGACACATCATCAAGAGTTTGAACAAGAATATAGGTGAGAGATGAAGTCAATCTTGCACTCATGATTTTAGTAGTTGACAAAACTAAACTAGAGATAGTTCAAGAGGCCTTAAGTTAACTCTAGTAGAATAAATCTGTAGATGTAGAATATGATGCCCTCATCAAGAATGGGATGTGGAAACTTGTTGATCTGGCTATAGGGAAGTAATCCATTGGCTACAAATGGATCTTTAAAACAAAGTACAAGGTAGATGGATCCATCAACAAACACAAATCATGAGTTGTTGTAAAGGGTTATGCTTAGCAAGAAGGCATTGATTATGAGGTGAGCTTTGTACCCACTACAAAGATCAAGACCATCATAATTGTTTGCATGCTGGAAACATAGTATGGATGAAAACTTTAACAGTTGGATGTCAAGAGTGTTTTCTTGAATGGTGATCTGAAATAAGAAGTATATATGACCCAACCAGAAGATTTCATCAGTGAAAAACATCCACATAAGGTATGTTACCTAGTTAAGTCTCTTTATGGACTTAAACAAGCACCTTGAGCATGGTACATAAAAATAGATGATCACCTATTACAACATGGTTTTATTCATATCCCCTCTAATTCTAATTTATATATAAAGAAGGTTGATACAACTATTGTCATTCTTATCTTGTATGTGGATGATCTTGTGATCACTGGTAGTTCAGATGATCTTGTTGATGCAGTAAAGAATGATCTAAATAAATCCTTTGATATCAGTGATTTTGGGATACTACATTATTGTTTTAGATTGGACATATGGTAGAAATAAAATCACATCTTTATCTCCCAGATGAAATATGCTAAGACACTCTTGGAAAAGTATAGAATGTCATATTGTAAACCTCTTTCGACACTGATGGAGAAAGGTTTACAACTCTCTCATTTTTAGGATTCCCCTCAGGTGGATGAAAATCTCTATAGATATCTCATTGGGAGTCTCATCTATTTGACCTACACTAGGCCAGATATATGTTTTGTTGTGAGCTATCTTTTCGTATTTATGTAAGAACTAAAGAAATGTCACTAGATTACAACAAAACATGTTTTGAGATATGTCTGAGGCACACTTGAGTATGGTCTAGAATACAAGAAGAATAGTCAGCTCTTCTTATAGGGGTACACTGACTCAAACTAAGTTGGATCTTTTGATGATATAAAATATAATTTAGGATACATTTTTCATCTCAAATTTGAACCCATTTTATGGATTAAAAAAAAGTAGTCATTAGTTTCTCTCTTATCCATAGAAGTAGAGTATCATGCCACATGAGGAGTTATGTACAAAGTAATATAGATATGTCACATTTTATCTGATATAGAGATTCTTGAAAATCAACCACCTATTTTATTCTATGTCAATCAAGGTGTTTTGAAGCTTGTGAAGAATCCAATTTTTTATGAATAAACCAAACACATTGAGGTTTAGTGTCATTACATCTGAGAATAAGTTTTGAACCACCATATTTAGCTCCAATACTACCCGACAAATTCATAAATAGTAGATATTCTCACCAAATCTCTTGGCAAGGTGAAATTTAATCTATTATGTGGGTAAATTTGTAAAAAATGAAATAAATGTGGGAATATTGGCATAATTTGCTAACACATATTACATTTTTTAAATGTAGGTTAGCAAGTTATTTTGTTAGTACATCAGTTAATTATGTTACGTCAAGTGCTTAGGTGTCTTTCATTTAACAGGTTTATAACTGATATCTCCTTGTATATAATAACTATTCTACAAGCAATTTAATCATTCAAAGTTTTAATTTTTTTATAAAAGGATTGATGTATTTAGGTAGGTCATGATCTTATTTTACTTTAGTGCAGGGATGATCAGGGCATTCAATAGTCTAGGATGTGTAGTGTACTAGTTACAGTTGTAACAGAGTCTACTTGGATGACCCACAAGTCATTGCTTTAGTATATCTATACCCCTTTAGATCAAGGGTGAGTTCGTTGGGATCATTTATGATCCAAAATAATTTCTTAATTAGTTTGTTTCAGTTGGTTGATGGATTGGTTACTCATGAATTGGTTTTCTTTAACCGACTTCTCGTAAGTTTTTTTAATGATTACATTGTACAAAAATAAATAACTTTTCACATTGAATTTATTAAATATATTTCTATGTTATTTCTTCATCCTAGCCTACAAAAATAAGAAAAAAAATTAAAAAAAACTATTTTCAATTCCCTCAACCTATTTGGTGTAAATTTTTATTATGAATAATCCACTCCATAGCATGAACTATAGTTATCATACTCAATTTTTAAATCTACCAAAAACAACCACAACCCAAATAGAAAAAAGTCTCCCACAAATCTAATTACAATAAAAAAATCAAAGTAAAAAGAATAAGCATGTCACGTAGTAAAATCTAACATAATTCAACATAAGGTTAAGATTCATTGCCACAATGGACATATTAGTCATAATAGAGAACCAAATAATATCCTATAATCCTTGATAGTGGAAAACCCATTTGTATTTGATACAAATTGCACAACTATTGTTCTCAGAATAGGCCAACATGAAACTTCCTCCTTTATAGTCTAGATATGGGTTTTCCCAAAAAATAAACTAAGGAAAAATGAAATTCACCTAGATTCAATGAATGTAGATAATATGTGTCTTTTACAATATTAAATCTTAGTATAATGTTCACTTTTGAAATTTCAACAATGGATTTTAGATTAACATTGAATGACATTGTGAGATGTCAGTGGGCTGTTTTCAAAAGTTTTTAAATATGCATGCCAGCTTTTTCGATAAAGACAACTGGCAATGTAGATGCATGATAAATTAGACCTAAATAAAAAATTGCATTCCATCTATATTTTAATTTATTTTAAAATTTTAAGGATACATGGAGGTAGATGAAACTTACATTGTATACAATGTACACCTAAAACAAATTGGAATGGTAACTATTATTATTCTGACCATTACATAATTTATTCAACATAGTTTTAATTTTTACTTAACACTATTAGCAAAATTATTGAAATTTATTTGAAAAGTATAGTTATTATAATATATTATAATAAAAAATTAAACTCTAATTTTTTAAAATTCATAATTTTTATTAATAAATGCCTATTGACTTGATCATAAACCCTAAATAATCAAGTCTCCATTTCATCAAAATTATGATAAGAATAATGGGATTATGTAAATCCCAGTAACGTGAAATTGAAATTATTATTTAAAAATTAATTGTAATGTGGGTTTCATATTTTCACTTTACATAATATTTCTTAACTCAAAAGACATTATACAATTCTAATTAAGTTGAGAGTAAAGGATGTTTTATGGGATCGTATTAGTAAAATTAACATTGTACATTTATTTAATTCTTATATCATCAAATTTTCTATATAATAAAATTATGTAAAATTTTATAGTGTAAAATTCAAATTATTATAAAAAATAAAATTAATTTAGTTTTCATAATTGTAATGTTACACAATAATAATATAGTATAATATTAAAATAATATTGTATAATATTAATATAATATATTATTAATTATTAACATTGCATAATAATGTATAATATTTAATATAATCTCTTATAATAATAAAAAATATTATTTATTTTAAATATATTAATTTTAGGAGATTCATTTTTACTTATGATCTAATGAGGTGCCTAAAAATTAAGCCATGATGATTAATCCTTCAAAGCATCTTCTTTATCAATGTTAGTCAATATGCATAGGTGTATTGTTTGCACATTTCTTTCAATATCTAGCAGAAAAAAGTATCTTGTGCCTAGATGGACTTGTATACTTGCAATATATGCTCTCTTGCTTTACCATATTCATAAAATTATCATTATAATTTAATTTAATTCTAATATCATCAATTTTTAATATAATAAAATTATTCAAAAATTTATAGTGTAAAATTCAAACTATTGTAAAAATTAAAATTAATTTAGTTTTCATAATTGTAATGTTACAAAATGATAATATAGTATAATATTAATACAATATATTAATATTACATAATAATTTGTAATATATAACAATAATATTATAATATAGAAACATTATTGATTTTAGATATAGTGATTTTAGGAGATTTATATTTACTTATGATCTAATGAGGTGCATATACATTAAGCCATGATAATTGATCCTTCAAATCATTGTCTTCATCAATGTTAATCAATATGTATAGGGGTGTTATTATTTGCACATTTATTTCAATGTATATTATCAAAATTAAGTATTTTGTGCCTAAATGGATTTGTATACTTGCAATCTATGTTCTCTTGCTTTACGTGTCAACTTTGATTTATCACATGTTAGGACATCTTCTTACCATGTATGGAAATATTTGTCTTTATGAATTGTAGTGAGTTTTTTTTATCATGCTTAAATTTTGGGCATTGATGCATACTAAAGTGTATTTTTTTCATTTGATGTGTCTAGGGTCATTAGAGTAACACATTGTATCACCCATGATTAATTATACCATGGAATAAGCTTTGAACCATTTTCTGTAACAACTTGGATAAATAAGATAATGCAATTTAGCTTGTATTTCCATTGTATTAAAATAGTAATATTTGTTAAACTAAAACATTTGTTTTATCATTGTTAATGCAATTGTGTTTTTGTACAATAGGAAAACCATGAATATATAAAGACAAAACAAAAAAGGAAAATGCTATGAAATTTTAATAGATGTCAAAACATATGAACAAAAACTAAAGATGTTATTTTCCAACATTGATGACACTCTAGTAAATAGTCACATTTTTTTATTTACTTCATTTAAACATAATATAGGTGGTTTTCTTTTTTATATAATTCAAGTTTTAATTAAATTCATTATACATCAAATGCATTATGAAAATGAATGATAGATTACTTCATATCATGTTTAAATAACAAATTTTCAGATGCAATATGATCATATGCACATGAAATGCATCATGACATGATTTACAATTTGTATGGAATATATGATAAAGAAACATGCATAGAATAAGAATTTATGCAAATAAAAACACAAATTTAGGTGAAACTAGCTTATAGAGTGATACATTTTGAAACTAATGTATATCAAAATGGTTAAATATATCAATTTCTTTATGGTCATTGACATAAAAAAATATTTACACTTTAATATAGAGTCATTGACTCTATAAAATTCAATATTATTTCATGATAAAAACCCTACTTCTAGGCACTATGAACCTTTACTATGAAAAAAAGCCAATACAAAAACTATTCCAACCAAACAAATAAAATTATCAAATAAATGTATGAAAGTAACACACGAATAGAATTCTATTTCAACTAAAATGGAAAAATATAACCTTTACGTAACTAGTCCAATTGTCAATAATTGTGGTGAAAGCTTGTTTAATGCAATAAGCCTATTAATACAAAATGAATTAGATGTGCAATATCTTAAATGATATATGGTGCAAAATTTTTACAATGCATTTTACATAATGGATAAATATGCAATGCATTGTCTACAATTATGTAAATTAGAATTAACCAAAAAAACAATAGTGGAAATATTTCAAATTGGAAACAATATATTGATATGACCAAAATGTCATATGAAAAAGGCAAAATAGAAGGTGTAAATTTGTGCTTCTTATGTATTTCAAATATTTTAAATAATAAAGTTTGAAAATGTTCCATGAAAATCAACAAAATAATCAACATATATAGTAATTACTCACAACCAAATAAATATACAACATAATTTCATTTGAAACAGACACAATACTTATTTATTATGAACCATCACAAAAAATAAGTGAATAAAAAATTCAATGGCATTTGTCCCATGTGTCTTTGAATTCAATAAAATTTGCACTTGTCAAATTCAAATAAAATGGATAAAACTAATTCCATTTATACTGAAACAAATAAATAAATAAAAAGGTATTGTAAACCTATATTCATGTAAAAAATAAATAGTATAAAAAGAAGAGAAAAATGAACCAAAAAACTAGAAACAAAATATATTACATTTGTTAAAAAATAAATTCATAAACAATGAAGAATGTCATACAATACAAAAAAAAAACAATAAAAAAAGTGTTAATATGAACATTTAACAAGTTTCGATGCTTATAACAACAAAGTAGAAAATAAATACAATTGAAAAATAGTGCACAATACAATGTAATGCCAAAAAATATAAAACATTACACTGTTTAAAATAAATAATAAGCAAAGTGAAAAATAAAAAACATGAAATGAAAATAAAAAATGATAAAATAGAAAAAGTAATTAAAAAATACTTAGAAGCAATTAAAGATACACCTACTAATACTTGTTCAGTTTGTGAGTGTATATTTTTAAAAACACCTAGTTAACATTGACAACACTATTGTTGATATCTTATCTTTGTTTACTATTTGTTCATAATTTTTTTTTAAAAAGGAAAAAAGATATGTAAATAATGTATAAATGTACTTTAAAAGGAAAAAATCCCATGTTTGTTATTCCATTTTGAATAATATTAAGAAAGAATACAAATATAAATCATTCAAAATTTAAGTTCCCTAAAGGAAAGACTAGTTTTTATACGTATGATTTTTGCAAAGGTAAGATAACTTGGACATAAAAGAGTATAAATAGGATTGCTTGGAACAATTATAAATATTCCTATTGATTTTGACCATATTAAAAAAAACATTGCATAAGAAAACTATACATGAAGCTCAAATAGTTGTAATTAAAGTGAACTATAAATGAAAATATGAAAATGCATATGTAAGACAAAATATTAGATCACATGTGTGGTGAATGCATTAGTTGAATTATGAAAAATGCCATTGTACATGCAAGAGAAAGTTAAAATTGATAATGATTGGTATCAAACACTTGAAAATTAAATTAGCAAAACAAAAAATGACATTAACAACGTAGAAGACATTGATGATAACTAAATTGAAAATCAAATAGAGCCAATTATAGAATTAGTTATACATAGACTTAAAACTACACCTTCAATAAAAGACTTTTAAGAAAAGATTATTGAATTTTTTCCATCTAAAGGTTTTAAATCATTAGGTATTTCTTTAAATACTTTTTTAGAAGAAATGAATTTTCTAACTTTGTATTATGGCTACAGTTCATCTGATGATATGAAAAAATTATTTTCACATAAAATAAAATAAAATGGGAACTTTTGCATGAAAACAATGATATTGGAACTCATATTGCAAATATTTTTTCAAATCAATTAAAATTATTATATAACAAGTTTCTAATTGTTCATAGATTTTTATATGAAAAGGAAAATTAAAAGTGAAAAAAAAAATGTAAAAGATGTTAGAAGAAAATCAAACATAGAAAAAATCCTAAAATCTCCAATAATTATCAATCTCTAAAAAAAATTCAATATCATCAGATTGTTTGGAAAATACAAATAAAAACATCTTTGTAATGATAAGAAAATTAAGACCAGCAACATTTTTTGTTACATTAATAAGCGTCGAATATTTTTGGAAGCTATTATGCAGAGAATTAGAAAATCTAGCTAAAAAATTAACCCAACATCATAAAAACACATATGAAAATGATATCGATAAAAAAATAATAAAAAATCTAGTAATTTACATCTTTTATTTTAATCATAGATTATATGCATTTAATAAAATGATGATGCAATATAGATAATTATTTGGTGACATTTTAGACTACATTTTTGTGATAGAATTCAAAAATAGAGGAAATGAACATGTTTATTTAATGCTTTAGATACATGATACACCTATATATGGGCATTGTTTAAATATCTAAATTGAAGCATTTATCGATAAATATATATCTTAAAATGCATCATTTCTTGATGAAAAGTTGAAAAAAATGCAAACACATCACCATATGTAAACTTGTACAAAATACAAGAAGACAATTATACTACAAACTTTAGAAAATGACAATAATGAAACTAAAAATTGTGTTGAAGCTTTCTAAAACAAATTCAAAAACAAAACCTATGACAAAATCAAAGCATTTGAATTTTTTTTTAAAATAACATTTGACTAAGAAAATATATTTGGAACTATTACAATTACTTATTACACGTCCTGTCATGATGTTAAAAATAAATTTGATGGACATGTGGATAAATCCTTTTGTAATCCTTCTTCCTAACCTTTGGTATGTAAATATAGATGCACAACATATTTTTGACACATATTCTATTGACATATTACACATTATACATGACTAAATTGGATTATAAATTGACAAGTGGTTTTTGTAAAGTGTGTGATGAATTATTAAAAAATAATGAAAATAAAGTAAATTTGTCTGAATGCTCAAAAACACTCCACTTAAATATGAACAAATGTCTAGTCATCAAGTATTACATATCATATTATCTTTGCCATAGACATTTTTGTTCTAGAAAAATAATATTTATAAACACATCGCCAATGTCAAATAGAAAATACATTTTAAAAAGTCCAAAAATATTAGCACAAGAATGTGATGAATCTAAAAACATAATTTGTGCTTATATCATTGATAAATACAGTAGAAGATGTGAAATTTTAGAACACACATGCTTGAAAAAATATACAACATATTATACAGAACCATGTAAAAAAATTAATAATATAAGTTAGATACAATCAACATACGACCTTAGAAACTACTATACAGAAAAATAATTCTATTTGTACCAAATTGAAAGCCTAAAGAATCATTAAAAAAAATTATCCAATAAGGTCATTATCTTATGTTATCTATAAAAAATATATGAAAATGTGTAAACCAATTTCATTGTACAACTACAACCAAAACGGGGAAACATTGACATTATCATTGTATACATTATCATAAAAAGTAATACAATATTTGACATTGATAATTTTTTCAAGATGATTGAAAAATATGTTATTAATGCTGACATAAAACCTATTAGAAGTAAAATAACACTAGATATCCAAACAAGAAATAACTTTAAAATTATTAAAGAATCATTTCTCATAATCAAAGAAGACTATTTCAATTCACAAAAAAGTGAATTTTGAACAACATATTATGATATATATGACAATGAAAATAATATTATCTCTAAAAGAATCGATGCATTTGTCCTTAATAGGTGGAGTAGGAACACAAATACAATATACATCAAAATTAATATACCAAGCAATATGTCGTTTCTACAACAAATAACTTAATAGTTACCCTCTTACATTATTAGGCATTATTGTTGCATTCACTAGAAAAGTTACACACAATTCAAATGGCACAATTGTACACTCTATTTTCCAAATGCCCCATAAAATTTCTAAAATGCAACCATTAGATTCAAAAACTTCTAATACCTTGTATAAAAAGTATAAACAACTTTGCATAATGCTTATTGATGAATTATCTCTAATAAGAAGAAATATGCTTTACAACATAGACAAAAGACTCCATCAAATCATGAATACACCTACAAATCCATTTGGAAACCTAAACATAATTTATTGTAGTGATTTATACCAAACACAACCTATTCAAGATAGTTGGATATTTAAAAAACTAAGCATTGATGGTGAAATAATAACATAATCATTCTATACAAATAATGTCAAATGCTTTGACCTAAAATAAATTATGTAACATTTAGATGTCAAATTTGCTTCAATTTTAAAACATATATGAAACTAAAATCAAACATAATATCACATTGAATACATAAATTATCATTATCGTAGAGTTCCTCAGCTTGATCCGATATTTCTATATTTGTTTCATAGAAACAAAGATGTTGAACTCTATAATCAAAAAATGCTTACTGTTTTACAAGAAGAAACATACATGCTAAATTCAATTGACCATATGCAAAAAAAAAAAAGAAATAAATTGATGATGATTATTTATATATTAAAAAACCAATATTACCATATAAAATAACTATTAAAAAAATACAATAGTATAATTAATTGGTAAAAATTACAATATAGTTGATGGCTTAGTCAATAATATAGATGGATTTTTTCAAATATTATACAAGTGAAATTAGAAATATTGTATGGATAAAATTATGTGATATAAACATTTGGAAATTGCAATGACAAAAAACATTAACAAATATTGTTCTCCTATAACAAGAATTACAAAAAATATATAAATAAATAAATAATTATGTGAGAATAATTTCTTATGCAAATAACATGCATGAGAATAATCCATAGATCACAAGGACTAACAATGAATACTTTAGTTATTGACCCTCACAAGTCAATTATCTTGGTCTTGTGTGTATTACTCTATCATGAGTGAAAAGTATGAAATCATTATACTATATAAATAAATTAACCAAAAAAAGCTTTGTAGTATCTGATGAAGTACAAATTGAAATGTAAAGACTTAAACATTATGCACAATGACAGTTATTATACAAATTTAGATATAGAATATAAAACTATTTCAATATGTTATTTGAATACAAGTAGTTTACAATTGTACTTAAAAAATATACATGATAATCAACTCATGAACAAACATGTTTTATGTTTACAATAAACTCAAACAAATAAAATACCAAATAAGACAATGCACATAGATAAATTACATTGTTTCTCTACAATGAATATCCACAGCATCATGACATTTTACTTAAAAATTCTTTCAAAAAAAACACTAAAACATTTAGTACAAAAGTTATAGAAACAATTATAATTGACTTTATGCATTCAAACATATGCATACTCATATCAAATATCTACTTAGCATCAAAATATCCTCTTGTAGATCTATTGACACTTATAGAAAAATTAACTTCAAATCTAAAAAAACATATGAACATAATTTAATTGGTGACTTTAACATTTACATGTTTCAAAACAAATGTTCAGAAGAACATATATGCTAATGTATGGAAAATCATAAGTTTTTTCTTGTGCCAACTATAGAAACTATAGCTGTAAGAATGATAATAGACCATTTCTAGATAGATATTGACAAAAAAATACATTTCAATATCTTTCATGCATATTAGATTGGCCACAATTCAATTTTATTGCTTCTACTTTAAATTTTATAAAAAAATAGATGAATACATTTTACAAAGCAAAGAACAAATATGTCAAATGTAAAATGTCTAACAAAAATTATGATTGGAAACAAGCTAAAAGGTATGGAATATTTTAATTTAAATTATCTTGTATACATATATTTTGGTTATATGCATTTTATACATTCAAACATAATATACATTTAAAAACAAATAAGTTTATTGCTAATTATGTTTTGTTGACATCTCATTTCAGTAAAAAAATGGAATAAAATACTCAAATAGAACATGTGGATATAGAATTATGAAGAGAAGCAAAATGGTATGCATTTGAAAGTTTTATATTTATTTCACATTTAAAAATCATTAAAAAAATAAATCTAACTATAAAAAAAATTACATAGTGAAAAATCCAACCTGTATACAAGTAACAATAGATGATATCAACAACTACCAATGTGGAGAAGTCTTCAAATGAGATATTCTTGTCATGTATAAAACAATGCTTGAAAATAAAATGAAGATAATGTTTGATAAATTAATTAATATACATTAAATGGGAAATGATAATAGCCTTGAACATAATAGATTAATTAATTAGAATCCATCAAAATAATTTCCTACCACATAGAGGAATATTTATTATAAATTTATCAATTTCTACAAGAATTGACTTTGATCATGGTGTCTATGATTTTATATTAGTAGAAAATGAAACTACTACAAAAGTTCATATAGATCCAGTATGTTTAAAACATATGTTCATTATAAATTCAACAATACTTTAACACCATAGAACACTATCTAAATGACACTATACTAGCTATTTGTATATCTGTAATGAAAATTAGCAGTGAACTTATTATAGAAATAATAGATGGAAAATTTAAAATTGATAAAACAAAATTAATTTCAATTACATATAATTTTTTTAAAGAAAAGCCTGGTAAACTTTTTAACGTGACTGGCGGTGCTAGCTAGACATGCCTAATATCGGTACCACAGGGCGGACAGAGACTAGACACTTGCATTACTTGAAAATAATCAAATTAATAATGAAAACAAAGTCCATCTACTTTACTTCCCACTATCCCATACCAAGTGTCATTTGTAACTCCAAATTTAATGTTTTTTGTTATGTGATTTTACCAGCAGAGCCGCAACGGAAATACTTAGCCAACCAGGCTAGGGACCCTGCCATTTCAATTACATATTTTGTAATTGAATTTTGTTTCTAAAAGTTATTACATTTTTCTATCAAAAAACTAATTTTTTCCTTACCTTTGAAATTTATAGGTCTACCTCTTCCATACATGGGCACCTAAATACATTGAAATTCAAGCCAAAATATTGAAAAAAAAACCTACTATTTTCCTTTTCAAAAACCTAACAAAATGAATTAAAGCAAGAGACATAAACATGCACATCACTTATTTAACATTTTTGACCTCCATACATAAAAAAATAGCCCTCCACCAGTTACAAATGCTACTAGAATAGACTATTGAGGTAAATGCCAAATGTCAGTTTGTTATTATAACAATAAAAATATTACTGATACAATTGATGTTTTTGGGAAAAAAGAAAGGTTCATGGAACTTTGACAATTGAAAAAATGCATTCCAACCCCTTTGAGCCTATATGCATAAATAACAATCTTCTGATATAGTGATTTAGTCCTTTACATGAAACAACTTACTATAGAAATTAAAAAATTGAATGAAGATATTCCTATTCCCATTGGTTATTATGTAACATAAAAATCATTGATAACAGTAACATCCAATGCATTTTCAAGGATCATGTAATTGATCAATTACTACCTTTAATTATAAAAACAATATATGTTAAATATATAACTAATAAAGCAAGCATAATTAAACTATTATCAATATTCACTATGCAAGGTGATTTCGCAATGGACAAGAATAATATCATCCAACATATTACTAAAACTAAATTAGAAGGTAAGGAAATCCTTTAAAATATAAAAATTTAAAAACTAGCGACAATTAGTCATGAAAAATAAGCACACTTGAAATATTTTATATTTAAAAATACTTTAAATGGTAACAATTAAGAAAATTACAACTATCATAGGCCACTTTCTTTCACAAGCTAGTAGCCATGCATCATCCAACCACATTATGGCCATTCCATATTTATAATATTAGGTACACCTAACCCTATATACTAATATAATAACAAAAACCAAATGATTTTACTCTTAAAAAACTTAACAGTTTTTAATATTTGAAATCAAAAAACATTGTGAAAAACCAATATGTAAAACAAATATCCCACCTACTTTTCAAAGAGAAAATAATTTTTTTATGCCATTTAAAAGTAGTTTTAAAAAAATTCATTATTTATAGATAAAAAACCATTATGTACATGCAAAAAATATTACATAGTTTATAATGACTACTTACTTCTTCCATGGATTTTATGTTTTAGTGAAGGAATTCTCAAAAGCATAATGGAATAGCAAAATGTCATAATCAAGAATAACTAGATGAAAATGATCATAAAATAAAATAAATACACTCAATAAAAGAATGGAAAAGATAAATAAAATATTAGATTCTATACATAGTACTATATTTACTATAAAAATATATTCTATGTGATTTATATTTTACTATTCAAATAACAATTAATATTTTGTAAGAATATTTACACAATTTAATACCATCACAATGTGCATTGTCAATAGTTCTAAGCAAAAAACAAAAGTTATTTATGAAATTATTTATTTTATTTATGCAATTGTCAATTTCACCTTCTCTCACAAAAAAATCTAATACATGTATGTAAATTATTGAAACAACCCTAAAATTATTCTTTACTACAACAATCAGGCAATTCAATTTTTTTGGCTTGCTATATCAAAAAAGGGATAAATGCATACTACCTCATGAACAAAATAAATATAATATTTACAATGTGTTGTGAATATGACGATCGAAAAAATGTCACTTACATTAATCCTCTCTTTGTGAACAAGTATCAAGTTGTAATATACTTTATTTCTTGATTTTCAATTTACTCCTCAAATATAAATTTTGGTCATGACTGTTTTGAAGATAAAGTAGATGTTACGTCTTACTAAATAAATAACCACTAAATACATGCAACAAATTTTTTTCTTGGAAAAAATAAAATTACATCTAAATTTCCTCTATAATATTTATTGTAGTATGACAATGGAAACAATGTGCTCTACACAAAGCATAAGGATCAAATATCCTTCCTTCCTAGCCAAAAAAAAGGTATGATTTCTTATTATTTCTCTAAATATTTGTTTCTTTATACTTTGAGTTTTTTGGCTTTCATATAAACATGGAAAAAAAATTACAATGTTGTTTTTAATTGCACAAATATTTAAGCAAAATTCGGAATTTGCATAATGAAGTAAAACCCTCGAATAGGCAATGTCCAAATAAAATCCTTCTTGTCAAAGAAATTAACAAAAAAATAAAAGAGAGTCATGTACAAATTCTAACTTTATGTAAAATTTTAAGCCTTCACATTCACCTATGTAATATTATTAATAGTAATTACTATTGAATAATTTATTATATATATTATAACCTATAGCTTCTCATCTAGTCATTATCTCCCAACCACTGTAGAACATGCAAAAAGTAATTGGAGTAGCAAGAAATAAAACACCACAGTGACATGCAGCACTTGCAATTACAACTATTCATAAATGTCTCTTAATAATTGTACTTTTAATATTGATATACATATTAAGCTCTTATTATATTCATATTATTAAAAAAATTGTGCCTATTTACACAATATCTTCATAGTCAATTTATTGTTCCATTTGGATCCCCAAAATTTAAAACTTAATAACTCTTGAATTTGTAGCATGAATTGTGTTCCTTTATTTTTTGCAATTGTATTCTTGTTTTCGACTCTACTCATGTCTTCTATAGCATAAAAAACATGTTTCCATTTCCAAAGGGGATTTAGGCTTAAAAGAGAGCACCATTGATACCAGGGATGTTTTGCCAATGACATTGGAACTTGGCATTGGATCTTCTTTATTTTAATTGATTATATTCACTCTTGGATAATTTATTACATATATTTTCTTTTTATTCTACCTCTTGTGGTAATAATAATGCTTGAGAAATATCTTTCCATATCGGCTATGTATCCATTAATTAGGAAAGGTAATGAGTTGAAATTGTTTCTCTAGTTTGAAGGAAAGGTTCCATTACTGACCACCAAAGATATGGATTGAAAAATCTTTGATTCTATGGTGAAACTACCTCAACATTTATTTGAATAAGAATTTTATGCAACTACAACTGAAGATGTTGCTCAATCAATAAAGGAAAATAAGAATCTCATTAGAATATTCAACAAATGGAAGAAATCAATCACAAATGACTATCCAGGAACACAACCTTTTCTCATTAGGGAAGATAAATCTTTAGGAAAAGAAACGAAAATTACAACATTTGGTTTGAGTGGAATTTCAAATGAAAATTGTGGTTTATTTTCATATATTCAAGTTATCATAGTTTTTAAATCTTGGCAAGAGATTGTCTGGTATTCACTTATATGAATACCTTGTTATTATTTGCTAATAACCTTTAAAATGTTGGTATTTAAAAAAAATTAATTTAATTTATTGTATAATATTTATGGTGGTTCACTTATGCATTTTACATAGACCACAAATTGTGAAGATAAGTGTCACTGATGGAGAAGGGTGATTTATTTGATAACTTTTGAAATAGAATCTGAACTAATATGTAAACAACTAAGGCACACTTTCTAGTGGTATTTTTAAAACTTACAACTCATGCAAGGAGATTCTTGAGCATAGGTTACCTATCCCTTTGTGAGAAGCAATGTGGTAGTTAAACAACTACTCTCCTTAATCAACAAATAAGTGTCTTGTGTAGAATAATTCAGCTTGCACATTCAAATTATGAATAAATAAATAATGGTTTAATGTTATTAGTTTTTTAATAGGAAATAATATATCATAAATGTGTAGGAAATTAGAATGTAACAAAGGAAAAGGGGTTTTTACTAGGCATGCACTCTCTAATTCAATTCCCTTAAGTAGAGGCCATGATATTTTTGTGTAAATTTTTAATATATGAAAATAACTTTGGGCATTGAAAAAAAAATTGTTGACTATATTTTGAATAAATAAATGAACTAGGGTGTCTAAGTTTTTTTTTTTTTTTTTGTGTGTGTGTGTGCACGTGCGCATGCACGCACATGCACATATGGATAACTTCATATTTTAAACATGAAATAAAATTGTATGATATGGTTATATGCTTGAATTTAATTAAGACTTCATTTCTCCTAGTCTCAAAGGGACATTATTCACATGTTAGGGATATTAATGGCACCATATTGGATGATAAACTGAGCAAGTGCATTAATATTAAGGTGTAGTTAGTATTATTTTATCCTATTCTCTTTTAATTTTATAAAAAAAAGTTTCAAGGGATACATGTATTATGTTCTAACCTTTACGATTAGGTTATAAATGTTATAAATCATATGCAATTCATTTTAATCCTTAACCTTGCCCATGGATCTCAAGGATTGCCTATAACTATTAAATATTATGTCTTCCCTTACCCTACACTCATAACATTAAAAAATTATGGAAATAATATAAAATGTAAAATTTTATAGAAATATTAGAGGAATTAATAGGAGTACTACAATATCCACATCACAAAAAATTTGGAAGGTCCCAAAAGTTATTGGGCATATTGCATTTGTATATCCATTCTTTATTCTTGTTATTGAAATTGAGGTATGTAGAATACTAATATATTGATCTATATTCTAAAATAATTTTATATGTTATAATCCAAAGATACACGTATCATTATGTACTTATCATGTAATCATGTAAAACACTCTGAAATCACAACCTCTATAAATTAAAATTATGAAAAAAGAATCCATGTGTTCTGTAGAGAATTGAATTTATTCTATGTGCTCTATCATTTCTTTGGGTATGCAACCTCTATGGATGATGCACCCAAAAAAATCTTGATAGATTTTGATTTCTATGAACCTTACTACCTCATTGACTTTATTAATGTATGGATTGTGATTCACATGGTGGGAGCATATGGAGTAAGTGTTTTCCAACCCTTCATTTTTTTTATTTTTCTTCAAATACCATTTTATAAAACCTATCATCCTCTAATTTTTACCCTCCATACATGAAAATACATTTCCATAACATCTTACTTCCTTGAAGGTAATCTATCAACCATCTTTGCTTTCATTGAAGACTAGTTTTTTATTTACATTTTCTCTTCGTAGTGAGTTTAGTGCTCCATCTGGAGCCCCAAAATTTAATTCAATATAATTTGAATTTGTATCATGAATTGAGTTCCTTTATTTTTGGAATTTGTATTCTTGTTTCCACATATACTCATGTCTTCTAAAACATATTTCTATGTAGCAATTGTATAATGTTTATGGTGATTCATTTGTGTATTTTATGCAGACCATAGATAGTGTAGAAAAGAATCATTGATAGAGAAGGAATGTTTATTTGATATATTTCAAAACAAAATATGATATACATATACAACTAAGTTGTACTTTCTAGGGGTTTCTTGAACCTTAAAACTCATGAAAGGAGCTTCTTGAGTGTAAACTACCTATCCCTTTGTGAGTATTAGTGTGGAAGTTAAAGAAATACACTCCTTAATTAAACCAATAAGTGTCCCATGTAGATAAAATCACCTTTCTCATTCAAATTGTGATTAAATAAATAAATAAATAAGGGTTTAATGTTATCATCCACTGAATAGGAAATAAGATGCAATACAAGTGCTATAAATTGGATCATGACAAAGGAAAAAAGGTTTTTACAAGGCATGTACATAGAAATTGAAATATATCAAGAATAAGCCATGATATTTCTATGTAAAATTTTAATTTATGAAAGTGACGTTAGGCATTTAAAATGAAAATGTTGAGTTTGTTTTGAATAAATAAATGAACCAGGGCATTTAATTTAATATTATTAATATATATCTACCTATAGATAAAAAACATGTTTTTTCTATGAAATATAATTTTAATACATGGTTATTTGTTTGAACTTAAGCCTTCCTTCTTCCTTGACTCTCAAAGTGACATTATTCCCCTGGTAGTAATCTTGATGGCACCATATTAGATTTTAAGACTGAGAAAGTTCATTAATATTTATGTTTAGTTCATATTATTTTATCCTATTATCTTTCAAATTTATAAAAAAAGGTTTTAAAGGAAACATATATTATGTTATATCCTATATGATTAGGTTAACTATGTTAAAAATCATATGCAATGCATAATTAGCTACAATTAGGTGTGTGTTAGTTGTAATTCTAGCTACCACTAAAAATTAGAAAGGTGCATGCATATATTGTATAATAGAGACATGATAAAATGATTAAAATAATCACAATAAATAGACCCATTATAGTTTTGAATTTTTTTTCTTCATTTGGATCTAGATACTATGAGCATGTTGGCACCTCTTAGTATTATTGTAATTCTGATAACCAAGACATTAATAAATGTCATTTATATATATATCCTATTGATGTTTGGATGATACATTGAGGCTATTAAATCATTTTTATATTTAGTATTGTTGACATTTTAATCTTGAATTCACTAGTAAATCAATATCATATTTGATTTCATTTACTATTCAAGAAGAAATATTCAAATTGCAATGAATGGTCGAATCAATGTATTGAATGTATAATAATAAATGCAAAGAGGGTTAATACAATGTTAGTGAATAAAATAAAAAATAAATTCAAGAAATAATACTCTATACTTGATCCCTAGGGTGAGAAATAATTAAGATAATGGAATGAATAAAAAAAGACAAACAAGACATTTAATTTCCTTAAAGACCCCATCTAAAAACTATATTGTAAATGTTTGGGCTCAATTTGTGAAGTAGGAGTATTTATCAATGCAATTTGTTCATTTCAATAGCATATCCCCTTATCCACCAATGTATTTTATCAATGAAAATGAATAAATGGTGAAGCTTTTATCATGGTTTTGTAATTATATCTTTGCACAATAAATCTCGATAATTTTTCATGGAGGCCTTTGTATTTATAGTTTTATTAAAATGATACTAACCATCCATATAAAGATCAAGATGTGTGTTCCAAAATTGATTAAAATTTGGATACCAAATGCATTCAATTTCATAATTAATATTGTATTTATTAGGCACAACTCAACATTTTTTTTCATTTATGTGGATATTTTGCATTTTTGACTTTATGACCGATGATGTCATGATGGTGTCACATTTTCAAATAATTTTTGAGATTTCATTTTCAAAAATTATATATTAACCAATTTGACATGGATTTTTCAGTAAGTATTTAATTGAATTTGATTAACTAAGTTAATTTAATAAAGCCTTTTGTAATTCCTAGAATTTGATTAGTTGCCTTGCACTATTGGTCAAAAATTTCAATTTGGTAGGTCAAAATTGACTAGAAATGAATTATAAGTAAAATATTATGTATATATTAATTCCATAATTAGGTACATATTTATTTGTTTTGTGAATTGCACATGATGTGTGCAGATAGATCATAATGTTTCAGTTTAGTTTATGCATTATTATGGAAAGTAATTTAGGCTTGCAATTTAGACATGAAAAAGGTGAGAATTGGTTGTATACACTTTCCCCTATTTTAGAAGGAATTAAAATACACTATGAAAAGTAACATCTTTTAAAATAATGAAAAAGTCATAAAAAATAAGTTGAAAATTTTGGCTGAAGAAATTACTAGTGACCCATTATGCCCCCTCGAGAGGGCAGACGAAGATGAAATACATGCATGTGATCTCAAAAGAGAGATTGAAAAAATAAGAATAATATTGAGGTTAACCCATGGATTATATTAATCCAAATAATCTAGATTTGGTGATCATTGATTTCCAAAGGTGAAGGAAAATAGAAAAAATAGCCCTAAAATGGGGGGAAGTGAGAAGGATTCATCACAAAATAAGTGGCAAACTTTGAATTACCTCAAATAGGTTGAAATATATAGATCATGAATAATCATATATTCATATAAAAAAATGAATTCCATTGTAATATAATATAGGAATGAGGAATAATAAATAAACAAAAATTTGTCTTTAGATGGAACAATATTATAATAAACTAACAACAACATGATATGGTGAATTAGTAACCATTTTCTTTAATTACCATTATAACCATTAATTTGGCATGGATTGAAGTTAAAAATATATATTTATATAAATGCCTCAAATTTGTCATATGCAAGTAACTTGGTGAAGACACCTACATGTTGTTCTTTTATTGGGCAAAACTGGAGTTTTATGTTGTATTACTATACATGTTTATGTAGGAAATGGATTTGCACCTCAATGTGGTTTAAAACACCCTGATTATCACATCATAGGATGGTATGTGTCTTTTTTGATACTCTCAATCCTTTTATTATGTGACATAACCATATCACTTTACAAACAACTCCTGCAACATGATATTTTGCTTCAGTGTAAGATCAAGAAACAAAGTTTTATTTCTTTCTCCCCTAGGATATAGGACAAGATCCCAAAATTAACACATATAGAAATGTATTTTCTATCATCAATATTTAATGCATGATCTGAGTTTGAATATATTATCAATAATTTATTATCATTCTTCTTATACTATAGGCTAAAGTCCATTGTACCCTTGAAATATCTTAGTATTCCCTTTTCTAATTTCTAATGAGACATCTTTGACTCCTACCTGAGCCATGAAATATATATAACTCCATAGATGCTATCTATTGTATTATATTTTAAGTAAGACTCCCAATCAACTATGGATAGAGAGTTGTTTGTTTTCAGTGATGGATATATACGAGACAATTGAAGCCTTGTCTCTATAGGTGTAGCAATTAGATTACTATCCATAATCTTAAATTTATTGAACTTTATCTTGGCATATTTCATCTTAGACATAAATATGTGTTGTTACTTTTTCCATACTTCCAATCCAAGATAATAGTGTAGAATCTTGAGATTTATCATGTTGAATGATTGATTAAGATATTGGCCACATCAATCATCTTTAATGAAATACCATTGATGACTAGATAATTAAATATACTAAAATGATCAAAATATGTCCTCGTTTTATGAGGTAGTTATTTGGATCATAGTGAATCCTCAAGAATCCAAGCTAAATGAGATGCTCATTGATTTTTATGTAATAGGATTGGAAGCCTATTTGAAATCATACAAAGATTTGATGACTTTAAATAATTTTCCTTCATTACAGGAGTGAAAAAAAATTTGGTTCTGTCATGAAAACTTCTTCTTTTAGATCTCCATTACGAAGGACACTTTTTACATAGATTTATTGGACACTCCATCCAAATTGGGAAGCAAAAGCAAATATCATTATGATAGTCTTGATCTTGGTCCTAGGAGAAAATGTATCCTCATAATGCATGACTTCCTTTTGTGCATATCCATTGCCTATGATTTGAACCTTATGCTTGTCTATACTACCATCTACTTTCTATTTAGTTTTAAAGATCAATTTACAACCAATTGGCTTCTTCCCTGGTGGAAGATCTTCAATTTTCCATGTTCTATATTTCATTAATGATTTAAAATTTTCATCTATGGAATCATTCCATGGTTTAAAATATAGGGCTTATTGAACTATAGAGGGCTCAACATATTTAAGCAATTATACTCATTTAGTCCAAATTGACATCTCATTGAGTCATGTTATGATCCCATGGTCTAGTACTCAATGTGTCTAGAAACCTATCAAGTTTAGCATCTCTTAAGGTACTTATATACCATTTATGCATACAATGAATGGTACCTATGGGTGGTGGAGATGCACGATTGTTCCCATCACCATCACTATCTTCATCTCGTGGATTTTAATCTTCTCCATTCTCTATGGGACTAATTGGTGTACCAAGTGAGCATGTAGAAGGATATTATGCTTCTACCTTCTCAAAATACTCAACATCCCTAATTGTGTATATTTTATTGGTTTTTAGATCAATTAAAATATAGGAAAATACTTCTTTATTGTACCCTAATAAGACATACATTTATGCTTTCATATCAAGTTTAGTCCTTTCTGCTTTGGGAATATGCATACTAGTTTTCCATCTAAAAAATCAAAGATGTGTTATAAATGGCTTATGTCCTGATCATTCTTATTGTGGTGTTACTCCTCAAAGAGCTGTAGTGGGAACTCTATTGAGTAGATAGACTATGATTTTTACTACTTTTATCCAAAATGCCTTTGTAAAAATAGAATCATGTAGCATACATTTCACCATTTCCATGATAGTAAGATTCATCTATTTAGTGGAAACATTTTTTATGGATGTGCCATTTGATGATGAATGTCATTTTCTTAAAAAATTGATTCAAATTCATTACCACTAAACTCCCCTGATGATCTGAGTAGAGGATTTTAATGTTCTGATTAGTCTCATTTTCAACAACAATTTTGAATTGGTTGAAAGTTTTAAAGGCTTGGATATTTTTATTTGAACAATAAACCCACTTTTTTATGGAAAACCCATTGACAAAGAGAGTGAAGTAATTAAACCTAGCATGACTAGGTGGCATCAGTCTGCAAAGATTGGTATGCTCCAGATTTAATTTTTCATGGGCATGATATGTACTTTTCTAAAAGGGAGCTTGATTTTGTTTGCTTGCTAAGAAATGTCAACATTTTATGTACCCTTTTTAAGTGATGGTAATCTTCTTACCATGTTATAATAGTGGATTGTGTTGAGATAACTAAACTTGATGTGACCAAATATTTCATGCCATAATTGTGTTGATGTTGTGTCTTTTACCACAACTATTTGATTATTTGTCTACACGATGTCAAGTTGGAACATTTTCCAAACTCTTAAGGCTTGTGCGATAATTTTTGAGTGTTTTGAATTATCTACGATCAAACACATCTTTTTTCCAAATTTATAGTCAAATCCAACCTTGAGCTTGAGGTCAAGTAACTGATTGACTAACAGGAGATTCTTTGTGAGTCCTGGAACATACTTGAGATATCTAAGATTTTATAGGCATTACATCCAAGTGGTAAACAGATGTTCCTAATACCTTGAACATTATAGGATGAATCATCACCTAAAGAGATAATATTTTTAGGATAATTCTAATTCATATTTTATAGCCAATATTATATTCTAGACATGTGTTGAGTGGGACATGAGTCAACATACTAGATAGAACTTTGTGATATTGATTCTTCATGAGACTATGTAGTATATAGGAAGTCTACATTTAAAGAGGTTTATTCATATTTATTAATGTTTCATTTATAAATGGTTTTATTTTTAAAATGACCTTTCTTCTATTGTTGTCCTTTGTGTGGATGAGAATATTATTTGTTAATAGGCTTATTATTATTTAAAGAGTCCTATGTAAATTAGTTATATATAAAATCCTTAAGGTCATGGTCTTTACTTCAAAATATAAGGTAGACTTTATATTATTTATTCCCCTATGTATTACGTTGTTGACCTTTATCTATTTTATAAGACTTGATCCACTTCTTTCCTTTATTTTGATGCGAGGCAAAAGCATGTTCTTCTGATTCTTTTTCTTTTGTATGCATAGACACTTCCTATTGTAAAATGTTTACCAACATGTAAAATGAAGAACGGTACTATCAATTTTGACCTCATAAACTATTTTGAGCCTATCCCAAGTGGCTTAGTTGTTATGGCTTCATTGATATGAGGTTGTAGCTCATTTAATACCCTAAACATAATGATGAGTTTTGACTTCTGGTTTGATTTTTCAAACTTATGCTACTAATAAATGTTAGTGGCATGTCAGGTGAATGTACCATTGAAAATAGGAAAAATATCTTCAAATTTAAAATGTGTTCCAATTTTTGTTTTCCAAGTAGCATAGTTGTCACTGCATACAAGATGTGAGTCTGGTAAAAATAATTTTGGGCCATTTTTAGCCATTTTATAGAATCTGACCAAAGGTGATGGATTGTTTCCTTATCACTTTTGGTATCAATTCTTCCCTTTATATATATCATAATTCCTCTATACCAAACCTTTCTTTATATGCATCATTCCTTTATACCCATTGGTACATCCAAAAATCTCACCCTTTCTATATACCCAATAGTATGTTAAAGAAGCATAAATGTAGGTCAAAGAGAATGATACATGGTGCTTAGATTATACTAAAATAGTTTTTACCAATCATTACAATAAACCTAGATGGAATTTTTCATATATGGGTGTAACTTCCTTATATACTTGGAATTTCCACCTGTGATTGTATTGAATAGGTAATACAGAGGGATGGCTAAATGAATGTTTAACCTTATTTTTCCCTAATGATTTAGAGGGATGAAACCTAGAGACCATTATATTAACTATGTTGGGATATTTATTAACTCAAATGTGATATATTTACTCGTAAATGTGAGTCACAGGAATATCTATGGCCAAATACTGTAATTATGCATAAAGGCATTGTTTTATGTTTTTGCTTGAAAAATAAAATGTTACATTGATTTGAAAGTAAATGATTAAAATTAATATAAAAACACTAAAGTGTGTCTATAAAACAATATCCCCCCTTAAAACAAATTTTAGCTCTTTGATCTCTTTTTTTATATGACTTTTGTAGCTAAATTTAGCTAGTTACAACTAAAGTTGGAGAAATAACTAAATATATTGGGATGGATAAAACTAATGTTTTATTAAAAAAAAATTATTTTGGCAGATTTGAACCTCACACCTAGTCTTTATAAAAAAGAAACTACTAACCCACCTCAGCATTATTTTAAATTGATGAATGACAATACTTGTATTTAAAGACCTAGAAAATAATTCTTAGAATGGGTTGAGAAAAATCTTCCAAATGACTATACGACCTTATGAAAAATTTTACTTATTAGTTTCACATCTAAGATTGGATAGTATGATATCTCCTAGAATAATAATATTTCAAAATTTCATAATGTACAACCTCTAAACATGTAAAAATTGTCTAACTATACATATTGACTGGATATATTTATAATTTGTTGTTTAAGCCATCCAAAACACTATACATCCTTCTATAAAAATTTAGACATTGATATGATCTAAAATTTGGAAGAGTTTCCTACCAAGGTGCGATGTCATAGTTAAAAAATCTTATTTGTATGGCATGTACCATCTAAAAATAACATGATTGCATGGAGATGTCAAAAACATAATCAACAAGATTAGCCTCTAAAGGATTGTATGACCTAATCCAATTTTGATTTTTCAAATTGGAGATGATAAATTAATATATGGATACTCTCATGTACCATAAAATTTGAAATTTGAAAATTATACGGCCAAAAACTATCTGAAATAAGTATAAATTTATAGAAAAATCATTCAAACAAAATAAATATAATGGGAGAATGATTGAAATTTGGAACACAACATTTATAAACATGAAAAATTTATGAAATAATTGTGGGATAGGCTTTAGTATTGAGATCTCAAAAAATGAGAGCATAGGTTTCTCTATTCTTTCCTTTGACTACAGTATAAGGCTGCCTCAAGGCTCCACTTCCTGATATTTTCCTCAAAAATAAAAAACTCACTCTGATACCAAATTTAGAGCATGAATAATCATATGTTCATCTAAAAAATGAATTATTACATAATATAATATATAGCCAAGAATATATCCAAATAACTTCCTATAATATAGGAAAGAGGAATAAAAAATAAACATAGAATAGTCTTTGGGTGAAATAATATTATATAAAACTAACAATAATGTCATATGGTGAATTAATCACCATGTATTTTAGTCTAACTAAATATACATGCTTGTAATCGAATAAAGTCTTCATGAGGGAATTGGCCCCAAAAAGTAGTTTATTTATAATAATGTGCCCTAGGAGGGCATATTCGATCATTTGATTTTTTGAGTTTCCCTAGTAGGTAAAATTTTATTGTTGATTAGTCTAAAAGGTTTTCCCTAATAGGGTAAAGTTTCATTTTGATAAATTATGATTAGGCATCAGATGAATTAGTTGGGGGATAGTAGACAAGGAGAGATCTTATTGCAACATTATTGATTAAACTTCCAATATTTTTATTTTTGATATAACATGAAAATGGTATGCACCATGATATAAAATACCATGATGAATAATCTATAACATGCATAAGGATTTCCCCTTGATCCAATAGACAAATGACAACATTGCACCAATGATAAAAAACATGATGTTAATGTTGGCATACACCAATGGATAGACTGAATTACAATTACATAATAGGAATCACCATGATAATGACCATGTAAACATTGTAGACTAAGTTGAGGTGACAATAGAAAAGTGAAATAAATAAACATGCAAAGAAACAATCAAAACACAAACTGAAAGAAAAGAAACAAAAAGCACCTAATTGCTCAATGAAATGTATTAATAAAAATCAATGATAAATGAAAATTCCTCAAAATTTTTTTGGGAGACTTATGATGCCATTTTGACGGTGGATTATAAAAATTATTTTTGATGGTCATGCCATTGAACAAAAGAAATAAACATGTGTCCCTATAGACAAGGTTGAAAATAAAGTAATTAAAAGAAAATAGGCTTGAAAATAGGTAAACAAGGCAAAAATGAACCTCTTGAGAATTAAAATGGATCATAAACAGGGTTGAGGCTTATAAATTAAAAAAATTTACTATAAATTCACCCTTGGGGAGTGAAAAACATTCATTTATACCTTCCATTATTTAAATTAATAGCTCTAGTTTTTTCACGTTGGAGAATCAGATAAAATGGTAAATATCCCTTACCATAGCCATGTGGATGAGTGAGTGTGAAAGTACTAGTGGGAATCAGAGGGTGGATCATCACTAAGTACCTTTAGTTTTGCTCAAATTTTTACATTAAAGCCATTTATTAGGGTTAGAAAACTATGAACTAGTGATTCTACTATTTTTGAAAAGCTAAAAATGGGGAAGTCACCTATGTAAACTGTGAAGTCACCTCCCCTCATGATTAAATTGATAGGAAAATTGTGATATCATTAAAATTTATAAAAGTCAACAAAATGGTGATATCACATTTCTTGTTAGCAATCACATAAATAGAAGGTTTGTTAATAATATGATGAAGTCTATATTCAACTAACATGACCATCAATAAAATGATGAAATCATTAGAGAACAAAATGAACACAAACATGTCAAACTCATCAAAAATAATGATGTAATCTTGTCAAATAATGGGAATGACCTACATAGTAGTGAAGTCATAGATACATGAGGAATAATGGAAAGATATCTCTGTACATTGGTGAGAATGACCTGCTAAATAGTGAAGTCACTATTAAAATGTGATGAGGTCAGCATAAAGGGTAAACATGGTATAATAAATAATGGAATATGACAAAATAATAAAATTATAAATCCAAACTTAGAATAAAATGGTATAATTGATCGATTAGTGAAAAATATATAAGTGATTAACTTGGTTCAAATTTGTTTTGCATTACATAAGAGTGAGTTAGTGTCATCATGACACATATGTATAAATCATGAGTGTTACATCAGCTTGGGATCATGATTGATGAGATTATGTGGATCTTGTAGGGAGTGTATTTATGTCATATAACTCTAATATTAGTTACTAGATCTTGTTGGGACTATGTATTAGCGCTAGCAAGGCACTGACACTGTAAGACTTTTACATTTCATTTATCAACTGGTGAATATATGGTGACTTTAGAGGATGTGAACAAGATCCTAATAGTGCCTATTCAGAGTTACAGTTAGACGGTAGGCTAGCTATACTAGAGCATCCAATCAACATGATGGATCTTGTAATTATACAGGGGTCTATTGATATTGAAACCATGGAGGACCTAGTTTAGCCTATAATTATTCATAGAGTAGGAATGGTGGCAAATATTATAGCATTACCACCTCTATCACATGGTTCAGTTCACTAGGAGGTATTGATCTTGATGGCTCTTGTCAATAGCTTCCTATTGCTTGATAAAAGTGAAAGAGTCTTTTAGATTGGGTTCATAGGAGTGATCATTGATATGATATATTTCACTACTTGATTTTCATGGGTTCATGTGATACTATCCAAAATATATATGGATTTTCATATGATATCATACTTGAGGGGTTTTAGTATTAGACACATCACTCTGCTATAAGTCTAGGCCTGGGAGCACATTGTTGTAGAGCGACCAATTGGACATTGATTTAAATATGGATCTAAGGATCCATTGGTATATGGTTGGTTATATACATAAATAGGTTTATGATTTCATTGGGTAGACTTGTATTTATTTGAAAAACCATTGATGATATGGTAAATAACAGCTTCATCAGGTGGTTGTATATGCCTAGTCAGTTTGGCTATTTAGAGGATGACTTTATGTTTAAGTACATGTTTCACCATGCTGAATCACAAGTCATCATGATTTCATTATGGATACGAACATGTTAGATTTAATATAATGACAAATTGGATTACAATATAACGTGCTTGAGGGGCCCCACTTCTTTACACACATGATGTTGGAGATTGTATAGTGGGGGCTAACCATATTGATAGTCCAAGCTATTATATATTTTTATATGTTACAACCCATAATGTGGGTTTATGAAAGTGGGGTTTTAGATGTTGGAATGATATATTCCTATGTAGCATTATGGGTAGGCTTTTGACCCATCTGATTGACTAGATCTCGACCCCATTAGACAAGGCAATTATTGACCGAATTTTGGTCTTTCAAACCAAAATTGGCCATCCATATTGAAAAAATAGTTGTTTGTACATATGTTTGGATGAGTCTAGTTTGTTTCTTTATCTAGAAAAACCTTGGTGCAAATTTCATGGTGAAGGTTCAAATATTTCCTTTCAGATAGCTTTCTTCGGGTTCTTGTTCAAATTTTTTTTCTTTCAAACTTTATCCCAAGCATAAGTGAGTTCTTTCAGACTTTTGTTCAAGACTATTTCTTTCTATTTTTCTGCCCAAAGAATTATTTCAAAAGTTTTGTTGGAGACTCAAATTCTTTCTTTCAGAATTTTTGTCTGAGATAAATCAAGTGAATTCTTATAGACTTTTTGTCTGGGACTTTATTTCTAAAGGTCCTTATCAATTTCTCTAAATGATATCTTCCAAGCTGAAGGGTACTTTGCATTTTTCTTGAAGGATAATTTCAAGCTAAATGGACCTTTTCAATTCTTTTGAAAGGTCATTTCTTGTGGGAAATTTAGTTACATTTTTTTTGAAGGACACTTTCACTTTTCCAAAAGGTGTTTTCAACTTTTCTGAAGGGATCATTTTGAAAGAACCAAAGGAAAGTGGATGTTTGAAATTCTTCTGAAAGGCTAAACAGTTCTTTCAAAGGGTACTTTTCAATCTTTCAAAGGGTATGTGGACCAATATAGAAAAGCCAAAAATGAACATTGCAAGGTTGCCGAAGGGCCATTTTACAAATAAACAAAGCAAGAGGATTTCTTGTGGGAAAATTGTCCAGGACAATTTCCCTACAAATGAAATAATTCCTTTGGAAAGTTTTCCCAAAGAAAACAATACAAAGAGAGGTGTGGATAAATTGTCCAATGGAATTTACCTGATGGCCCACAAATCATCAAATTAAAACTATGAGGAATAGCCGTTGAAGTTCAAATAGAGGAAAGAAATGATCCAAACAAATTCTTTCAAGAAAGTGCAAAGACAAAAGTCCAAAAGGTGATAGCCCACAAAATTTCAAACTCTAGTTGCAATGAATAGTTGTTAAGTTTTAAAATGCGAATTTGAATAGAAACAAAGGGAATAAAAAATGTGCAAAGTAAATAATGAGTCAACAAAGAGTTAGCTACACTAAAACAAGATGGACTCAATAATAGCAAATGGCATTCTTGTAACTGTTGATGGTAACTATTCCTATTCTTGCTTGACACATGTCTAATTGATCTTATAATCTCAATCATTTAATCTCCCTTTAGAAAACTATATATATGTATTCATCCTATTCTCAAAGGATCCTCTACTAGTTAATGACAAAATTATACCTAGATTTTTATTGAAAACACTTGTAGAAAGTAAGACAAATTCTACCACTCACACACTGCATTTTTGTATATTTGTTTAACATCATGTTATTCTCGTTCAGTGAAAATTGTCTATCTTAACTTGTATCTTTGATTTACCACCAATCATGCAAATAAATATTTGTTACAGGTCCTTGTTATCCTTCTTTAATAAGCGTATAGACATTCTTGAAGTGGTTCAAAGTCACATTCTTTTTTTGAATTGTTTGTTTACCGCTAAAATGTTGAATACTTTTTAAATCTAACAAGTGAAACACTGATGTAAAAATGCATAAAAGGTCATGATTATTGTGCGAGAAAACCTTCTCATTCTTTAAGTAGTGATTATATTAAAAGTGAGAGGATAATACATGTTGGTGCATCACCGTGTGTTTCTTTCTATTGTTCATTTTCTCTCTTTTCATACAAAGTTGATAGATTAGAATAGATAGAGCTTCACAAGTGCATTAGGGGACCTAGCTCTTAAATCTAGAGATTCATCTCAAAGAAATTATCACCCATAGTAAAAGAGATGATTCCATTATGCTACTTGGATGAAGAAGACTAAATTTTTATTCAAAGGTGTAAATCCAAGAATCAACAATTTTTGGCATGCCTGATGGGACATTTTATCCTACAAGATTGTTCAAGATTGGTACTAGTCTTGACATTGTTGAAGAAAAGATACATCTTTATTTAGTACCTAGTGACTCCATTAAAGAATCTAGATTCTTGGTTGATGATCAGTTATATTTTCTATGCCAAAGGTGATAACTAGATCCGCTACTACTCGTCTACCTTTAACATTTGAAGAATTTCCTCCATATTCTACTAAAAGGTCTAGGTTTGGTAACACTCATCCTTATAAAAGATATTTTGTATTTAAAGCTTCCAAGTCTGTATTACATTCATTTACTAATACTCATAAATATCCCAATATGTCTAGAAGACAAACTTTTGTGCCTTTCCCAAGGGCATCTACCTTATGTCTTGCCTAATATGATCAAATTCCAAGATCTACCCTCAAAAGTGTCCCATATTCTAGTGTAGATGGTCCAATTACTACCATTTAACACATCAAAAATATAGCAAAGCTTTTTAATATTGATAATATTACCCAAGAAAATGTGGTTATTATGTTGTTAGCCTTGTCCTTTAAAGGAAAAGTTTTAAACTGGTACGGGACCCTACCTATAAATTATATTGGCTCATGGGATGAGTTGGGGACCCTACTGAATAATAGATTTGGAGAAAATAGTGATCACTTGTCTCTAGCTAAGCAATTAACCAAAATAAAGAGGGCACCTCATGAATTCATACAATATTTCAATACTAGATTTCAAAACACATGGGATAGGATTCCAATTCTTATAAGGCCAACTACAAATTATGCATTTTAATACTATTTGAAAGCATTAAATAGAGACATTGATGTGATGATCTAGTCTATGGGTTGAAACACATTGCCTAATACATATGAAATAGCCATTAATGCTGAGAATTATCTTATACATGCATGATGGATAGCTCTTAGACCTCCAATGCCACTTTTCCTCGATTTGCCTTCTCCTAGTCAAAATGCATTACCTTTTCTAGCCCCTTTACCTACTCAAGAGAGATTTGTTGCTTCTCCTTCAAATGAGATTTATAAAGTAACAAATTTTATTCAAAGTCTTACCAATGAATTGGTTGCTCTCAAAAGGAAATAGGCTCATGTTTATAGGCCATATCAATCATATAATCAACTTGGTGGGTAAACAAGTAGGCCACCCTTCCAAAACAATAATCAAGGACAAGGTGAAATCACCCATGTCAAGCCTTACCAAAATTATAATCCTAATGCTCCCTCATCCTACAAAGCCTTTGTTCCCACTCAAAATAATTTGGTTCAAGAGCATCCCAACTATCCATCTTTTGAACATGGCCAAGAATAGGTGGCTTATGCCAATGAAATGCAAAATCAAGGTATTTCCACACAAGGTGATCAAACATCTCACTTTTAAAGTTTTGAGATGCCAATTCAATTTCATATGGATAATAGACAATATGATTCCAACCTCATAAATCATTTGAAGGGTAAATTTTGTGCAATCAATTATGTAGGGAATGCAAGTAATCAACATACTAATGTTGCTTCCAACACTAGGTCTAAGAGGAGAGTTGTTGATGAAGTTTAGGGAACCAGTCAAGGAATAAATCAAGGAACTAGTCAAAGACATATTATGACCCCTATATTAGCTTAGATGAGAGGTGGGCCTATTTAAATGCCTAAACCACAATAAAATCAAAAAATTCCAAGTGTCAAACCAACTTCTACAACTTTACCTCCACCCATTACATCATAAGGTGAAAATGTTTAAAAATAAAATCCTAAAGTAAGTAATCCTTCCATTAATGTTATAGATCATATGAAAAAGCTTCATATGAACATTTAATTATGGGATTCTCTATAATTACCATGATAGAAAGATATATTGCAAAAGCAATTACATGGATTGGGTAAACAAGTTGACTCATTTAGAAGTGAAAATGTGGTTTCGATCAGTGAAACTCAATCTGTAGATATTCAAGTAAAAAAAGATGAGAAGACTCCTAATATATACTTATATCTAATAATTGGTGACTTCTTAGTTCATAATTGTTTCATATACAATGGAGCAAACACCTCAGTTATGCCCAAATGCATAGAAGACAAAGTAGGTATGAAATATGAGCCAATAACTAAAGCAATTTTGTAATTAGATGGATCACTAGCCAAAAATTTGGGGGTTGTGAAAGGTTTGAATTTTATCCTTCATGCTTGTCCTACCTTTTCAATTCCTCATGATGTGGTGGTAGCATATTTAACTCCATATTTTTCTCTTTGTTTGGAAAGGGATTTCACTTCTAAGATAGGTGGATATTTGGTAGCCAATTGGTCATACATGGTGTTTGGAATAAAATATGGTACCAAATTGAAGATTGATTTAGAATTCATCCATAGAGATCATTTGGAACCATATTTTATTAAGGTATAAAATATCAACTATGCTATCATCGATGAAGAAGAGTTTCACATTGACCAATCCCTGTCATCTTTCCTTGAAGGAGTTTCTGACTTGTTCCTAGATGAGTGGGGAGATAAAAACTATGAACATAAGCCATACAAATTTATTGAGGAATCTGGTCTAGGAGTCTACTATATACATGAGAAAGACTGTTTCATGCCTAATTTGATGAAATCAAGTGAGGATGTGAATGATATTTGGCAACTTTTCTTTGATGGATCCAGAAGCAAGATTGGTATAGGTGGTGGAGCTATGTTAGTTTCACCTTCAAAGGAAAGGTATTTTTTAAATTTTATATTTCAAACTTCAAGGCATTTAACATTACCTCTATTCCAAGATAAGATAATAAGCATGTTGATAGGTTGGTATCTATTGGTGCTCAATTTGATGTTCCAAAGGGAATAAGCGAAGATAGGAACCAGCCCCATTTGTAGGTGATTGTGAGAACTTATATACCAAATAATGTCACCAATTGGTAGTTTTTTTATAGTGATCAACAAATAGTAATTTTCATATAAGAATAATTTGATTTCTATATGAAAAATCAGTCTAAGCTATAGCAGCAATATGGCAACCAGATTGTCTAACTAAAGTCTAATAAGCTTCCTAAAGGTTTAGTGACTCTTGAGAGTATTTTCAATGAAGATGACCAGATCAAGAAGGAAAAGGTATTCATGTCCACTAATTAGTAAAACTATGAAAGGATATAAATCTTTAATGATAAGCTATTTGGACTTGGGAAGGTATGCACTAGTCAGGAAAAACATAATTTCATTAAACTATGCAAGGAGTTTAGTGATATTTTTGCATGGGAGTATAGTGATTTGAAGGGTTTTGACCCAAGCTTGGCTCAACAGACCATATATTTGAATGAAAATGCTAAACCCATTAAATAAAGTCAAAGGCCAATCAATCCTAAGATTGAACCTCTCATGAGGAAAGAGCTGACTAAATTGATTGAGTCTAGAATCATTTTTCCTATCAAGCATTCTTCTTGGTTGGCCAATTTAGTCCCTGTTATAAATAAAAATGGATAAATCAGGTTGTGTGTTGACTTTAGGGACTTGAATAGAGTATCTTTAAGGGATCATTATCCTCTCCCTTCTATGGAGCAAAATTTGTAGGTTGTAGCTGGTAGCGAAAGGTTTTCTCTTCTTGATGGCTATTCTAGATATAATCAGATTTTGGTGAATGAAAGGGATCAATATAATACAAAATTTACCACCAAATGGGGTACATATGCATAAAAAATATTCCATTTGGATTATCAAATTCTAGAACCACTTTCTAACATGTAATGGATATGGCTTTCCAAGGGCTGATCAATGACATTGTGTTGGTTTATCTAGATGATGTGATAGTTTTTTTCCAAAGATGCAAATGACCATTTTGAAGCACCTAAGATAGATCTTTAAGAGGTGCAGATATTTTTTGATCTCTCTAAACCCAAATAAGTGTGCATTTGTTGTTCATGAGTTCAAGCTTTTGGGCCACATTGTTTCAAATAAAGGTCTATCCATTGATCTAGAAAGGGTAAGTGTTATTTTAGCATTGTCTTTACCTAAACACAAAAAGGGTCTATAAAGTTTCTTTGGAAAGATTAATTTCAT